>VYZP01027818.1:0-24503 GCA_013400635.1 Hypocryptadius cinnamomeus
TATATATATATTTATATTTATATTTATATATGTGTGTGTGTTGCTGTGTATAAGCTTATGCAGGTATCTGTTTTCTCCCAATAATTCAGTAACTCTGCCTGCAGCTTTGCAGACTCCAGGATCCTGGCCAGCTGGAGCAGGGGAGGCTGCCAAGTCCATCAGGTTGATGGAGCCAGCAGGCTGCTCCACCTGCCTGTCTGGAAGCATTCTTTTGCTCTCCTGGGAGCTTCCCAGCACATCTCCATTTCCTCTGGAAGAAGGTTTGCCCATGGCTGCCAGCATCTGTGGCAGGTCTGCTTTCCATGGCTGGTGTGGCTGCAAAGCCCAGAGATCCATGGCCCTTCTCAGCACTGTTTTAGCCATCTCCCAGCTGCACAAGTCCAAAACATGAACAATTCCAAAATGTAGCTCATGAAGCAAATGAAAAGACACAGGCTCTTTGCTGCTTTATGGGGATAGAGGGTATGATCTCATTAACAGCTCTGCATATGCCACAACCTGGTGAAAACAGTAATAAATCATGGTTTTCATGTCTTTCAAAGGAGAACTTCCTTGTCAGCAGCTGAGAAGATCCTGAGGAGTTCCAAGGGGCGTGAGGAGGTAACAAGGGGACAGCTAAAATTTATATTATTGTTAACTTTCTGTGCTAATATCAAGAGTGATCCTACTGAGAAAGTAAATTCTTTGCTCATGAATCTGGTATTCAGGTGCCCTGCAGGAGCAATGCAGAGACACAAAAAGGACTTTTCAGCACTTGATCTCAGCATGGTGCTGTCTTCTGTCTGCTCCTTGCCTGGGACAGTGTCAGAACAAGTGAGGGATGCAAAACTGATCTGTAGTGGGGAGAGCAGGAGTAATCCTGTTTTCCTCACTGTCCAGACAAAAGAAATTGCTCCAGCCACACTTTCCCTTCTGGGTCCTCCTTCCAAGGAGAGCTTCTTCACAAGGCTTGGAAGCAGAGGCTTGCACAGCACCTCCACTGACAGTCTGCACTCATGCCCTGCTCTCCCACTGCCCACTGCATGGTGGTGTCCCTTCCTGCATTTCAGGCTTGTTTTACACCTGGAAGAGCCATCCCAAATTCAGGCTCAATAGTCAGGTGGAGCTCTGAAATGAGAGAGGAGAGCAGCAAAGAGATAGGAGAGGTGGAAAAAAGCACCAGCAACTAGCCCAGGATGTCCAGTGGATGCACAAGCATCCATCACTGTGTGTTTGTGAAACAAGCCAAGTCTGGAGTGTCCTCACTGATCCTGGCCCTCTCCTGCCTGTCCTGAAGTGTGAGGTGCTCACCCTGGAATCCATCACTCCTTGCTCAGCTCACTGGAGTGTGTCACACAAAGACAGGCAGCCCCAGGCTCCTCCTCTCTTCCTTAACACAGAGGCTCCCAGGCCATGGCAAAGAGCCCTGATAACCTTCTTTATGTCTTTTGGAGCACTCACACTTGTATTGTTCAGCTTTGAATAGAGAGTTTTTAAAAACAGCTGGTTCTCCAGACCAGTTACAGACTTTTATAACCTCACCAGCCAACCATGGATCAAGGGTGGGAAGTGCTATTTTGGCAAAAAAGGTGACAATTCTTCTTATTTGCTCTCAGTTGGTTTAGGTTTGGTTTGTTTTTTTAATATAGCAAGAATTCAGGTAAAGAAGAACTGCATGTATAAAGGAGGTGAGGATTAGTGAAGAAGCAAACAGGAGATTTTTTTTTTTTTTTTTGCTTATGTGGAAGGGGAGACAAAATAAGAGAGATGCCTGTGGAAACATGGAAGGTCTCCAGTGTAATGAATAATAATTTCAAAAGTATTTTTCTGAGATCTGAACAGTATTTATTTGCAAATACTGTCTCAGAAGGTAGTGGGAGAAGACCAACAGTTTTCCTAACACTGTCTGGGGAACAAAATCTGCAGTTCTGGAAGACTTGCCATTTCCATAGGAACCAGATGAGTGAGATGCAGTAGAAAGACTTAAGAGAGGTGATTAAAAAGTATTTTATATTGAAAACAAACTTTCTAGCTGAATGACATAAATTACTTTTAAGGAGCAAATGGCTTTCTAACAAGTTAAAAAAAACAAGTATCTGCCCCTTAGTAAGTGTGTTAAAAATCCTTGGAGAACAACGAGCTCAGCACAACCTTAGAGGAGCCATGGGCACATTTTTTGAGGTGCTGGAAATGTAGTTTATGCTACCAGAATTTTGGGGGTCCTGTTAAAATTTAAATACATGCAAAAAAACCCCTACATGCTTCATAAATTAAGACAGGACTTTCACTATTTTGCATTGCTCTGAACAGAGGTTGGAGGTGAGTGATGTGAACACTTCATCCCACTGTTTGGTGCTTGGGAATTTTAACAAGAGAAATAATTATGGGTGATATCGTGCCTAATTTAAGGTTTTGTATTTTAACAAAGAAGGATCCTCCTAGTTTTGTGTTTTGTTTTGGTTATTTTAGCAGTAATAATTGTGTGGTTTCTGTAGTCACCTTCCCAAAGAAGGGAGCCATCACAAACAAACAAGCTACTTCCTCTGCAGTGCTATTTCTGTTTTGGTTTATTAATGAACTAAAAAAAAACAGCTTTGATCTGCCCTCCAGCTTGATATGTTATGAAATATTTTCATCAAACTCTGCCCTTAATTGAACTCATATTAATCTCAGCAAGATGAATGCAGATCTATGTTCTTAGGGGTTTCTGGACAGTCAGATGAGATCTTGCAGTTGGTGTTGTGCTGAGTTGACACCACTGGAGGGGCAGAGATATTTCTATAGAAAATTCATTTCAGGATTGGGGATAAAAGCAAATGCATTTGGCCTAAAGCATGAATAATGCATTGCCTAAAGTTTGCCAGTATGTGTTGGTCCTTCTCCCACTGAAGTTGATGGCAAAACTCCCATGGAATTCAGCAAAGTGGGGTGGAATCTATACAGAAATTATTTTTCCCAGAACAGCTTTGCAATAACCAGTGGATTTGCAAACTCCTCACTCTGACACATTGAAATAATTTGGGACTTTCATTCCATTTTGCTTTAATTGGACTTATCCTGCATCTGAGTCTTCCTAAATGGGTTGCTATGCCTAAAATATGTGCAGGCATGTTTGCACTCTCTGAGGGAACGTGGAGGTTAAACTGGAAGGCGAGGTTATGTTAGCAAGGATATTTTCTTTTTATACTGCTTCCAAAGGCAACCCTGTTTTGGGCTCCCCGCTCTGCCCTGACCGCTCTGTGCCTCTGCATCCCAAATCATGCTGGGATTTGATGATAAAGCACATCCTCTTTCCAGGAGCCCTGCCAACCCCTACATCCTAACTCACTGGTGTTCTGGTACCTTAGGCACTTTGTGGTCAGAAGGCAGACTGCAAATGTGGGTATGTCCAAACCCTCTGGAGGAAGAGAAGAAATTTCTTACAGAGCTGCTGTTGTCCATTTGATTCCCAGTTCCTTTGTTTCAGTGTTTCTCAGGCTGTGCCAGCTCAGACAGCTCTTAGCTGGATACCAGCACTTGCAGGGCCTGATTTGGTTCATGTCTTCTATAAAAGTTTTCCATCTCTGACCAAGGTATTTCACATCAGGGTAAAAATGTGAGTAAATCAGAGCTGGCATCTCTCCCAGACATATCAATTCCCTTAATTCCCTTTTTCCTGTGGCTTTGGGACAATCAAAATAGGGAATGTTTCCATTGCTGTACCTTTATGAAAGTACAATATGTGAACACCATCTCCTGAGTGCATCCAGTGCATTTCCTTGCCTTGGTTACAATAGCTTTCCCTGAAAATTATGTGGGAATCAGTCCCTTGGCAGGGCTGGGCTCCAGGGAAGATCAAAACCCCCAACCTGACAGTTCATGAAACAAGGAGAAAGAAGATGGAAGCTGTCACTCCCAGCTGGCCAACACCAACACAGTCCCAAGGCAATGGGAGGTGCCAGGGTGTCTGCTTGAAAAATTTGGAGAGACCTGGGGGGGTCATAGAGAGGGCTGCTCTGAGGCCACTTTTCCTGGCAGGAAAAGCCATTTGCAGCAATGGAGGAGCAGTGGAGGCCACTCATCCTCTATGAGGGGACATGCACTGTCTTTTTTAAGATCCAGGACAGGGTGGCATTATTCTGCATCCCTGAGGCGAGGGTATTTCCCATGGAGCTGAGCTGAGGGGAGTGCAGGGAGCAGAGCATGGATCCAGGGGTATAAACTGGAGAGGCACAGGATCCAGGGGTAGAAACTGAAGGATCCAGGGGTATAAACTGAAGGATCCAGGGGTATAAACTGAAGGATCCAGGGGTATAAACTGAAGGATCCAGGGGTATAAACTGAAGGATCCAGGGGTATAAACTGAAGGATCCAGGGGTATAAACTGAAGGATCCAGGGGTATAAACTGAAGGATCCAGGGGTATAAACTGAAGGATCCAGGGGTATAAACTGAAGGATCCAGGGGTATAAACTGAAGGATCCAGGGGTATAAACTGAAGGATCCAGGGGTATAAACTGAAGGATCCAGGGGTATAAACTGAAGGATCCAGGGGTATAAACTGAAGGATCCAGGGGTATAAACTGAAGGATCCAGGGGTATAAACTGAAGGATCCAGGGGTATAAACTGAAGGATCCAGGGGTATAAACTGAAGGATCCAGGGGTATAAACTGAAGGATCCAGGGGTATAAACTGAAGGATCCAGGGGTATAAACTGAAGGATCCAGGGGTATAAACTGAAGGATCCAGGGGTATAAACTGAAGGATCCAGGGGTATAAACTGAAGGATCCAGGGGTATAAACTGAAGGATCCAGGGGTGTAAACTGGAGAGGCACAGGATCCAGGGGTATGAACTGGAGAGGCACAGGATCCAGGGGTATAAACTGGAGAGGCACAGGATCCAGGGGTATAAACTGGAGAGTCACAGGATCCAGGGGTATAAACTGAAGGATCCAGGGGTATAAACTGAAGGATCCAGGGGTATAAACTGAAGGATCCAGGGGTATAAACTGAAGAGGCACAGGAACTGCCAGGACAGGGTAGCACAAACTGAGCCTGTAATGAGCCTGTTTATCTCTAAAGCAGTGTTTCTCAGACCCTGATCCACGGGCCTTTGGTGGTCAGTAAAACATCCAGCAGTGGCTGGTGAAACAATAGGAAACCCTCTCTCTCCTCTCCAGCAGCCACAGAAGCATGCACACAAACAAAATGGGAGAAAATAAAAGCTACTATAGGTTAGCTTTCACATTTTAGTCTTTTGTTTCTTTGATGTGATATATAAAATATATACAAGTTGGTCTTCTGATTATTGTGCTTTTTCTGAAAAAGGTTAATCCCTGGACTTGAGAAGTTTAAAAAATGTAGCTCCAAGGATGCTATTTTTGGAGCCAATTGCAACAGCATTGAAATGTTGAAAGATTCCTTTTATTTGTTGAAAGATTAGGCTGAAGCCCTTCAGTCTATAAAAGAATAATAATCCCTAGCAGGATAAAATCCTTCATTGCAATGAGGATACAAAAGCCATCTCATGGTGCTGTGTGGCCTGGGTGGAGGCACAGGGCTGGCAAAGCTGGCATTGATAATTACTGAAGTTATCAGTGCCCAGAAAACAAGACTGTGATCTCTTGCTTCATTCATACACAATCTCATCTTCCACCTCCTGCCCTCATCTTGGACAACATCTGCAGAATGAGATGTGTTCACACAGTGAGCCCAGTCCCTCTTAGTATCCTTCAGTCTTGTGCAATCCGCTCCAAAAGGAGTTGTTAGAATGGAAGGATTGGCAAATTCTTTCCTCCTGAAGTCCTGGAGAGAAAATGAGCTCTACTGACCTTTTCTTCCTGGCAAGTATTGTCATCTGGGCTGCCTGGGGCTTGGGACCAGGCTTGCAGCTGAGCAGAGTTTGGTTTTCAGATAATGCCACTCAGATGAGCAGTTTCTGGGTTATTTGTAAAGCACCTTGAGAGACATCACCAGGACAGAGGCTTGTGCAGCTGTGCCTGCCACTGGTTTCACTGGCTGCACGTGCAGGAGGGTATGGCTGAGCTGAGGAGCTTTCCAAAGGAATGGTAGGTTGAGGAGAGCCCAGGGTGCAGAGATTAAATGGAAAACAAACCTGTACATATAGACCAGGCATGCCTTTGTCTTGTCTGCCTGGAACAACACAGAATCAGCAGAGGGAATGGCAAGAAGCACCTCGGGGCAAGGGGGGTGTGGCACAAACAGCAGGTGACAACAGTGCCCTGGGTTCTGGGCTGAGAGCCACTGGTCCCTGCAGTCACAAGGAGCAAGAACTTCTCAAGCAATGAATGAGCCTGGTGGCAGCTGTGGGACATGTCCAACAAGTCCTGTCCAGCCCTTTCCCTCCCAAACTGAGCACTGATCCTGCCATCCCAGCCCGTTCTGCTGGGATGCTGCATTACCTGCCACACTGGAGTAGTAGTGGAGCCCTAACAGAGCCTGAAAATAATCACATGGTGCCTTTCACTGCTGTCTTAGCCAAGTTTCAGTGTGATTAATCACACTGTTCCTGCCTAAAGTTCCCCTCAATCAGCACAATTTTAATTCCTTCCATTTAATTTCTGGCTGGTGTGTTACATGGAGCAGCACTGTTCTCATCTGTTAGACACCTCAGTTTCAACCCAGAAGGTGCCCCCACCCCACAGCAAATGAGGTGATCCCCCTGTGCCTCTTATTCCTTCCCAGGACTGTGGTGAGGATTAATAAGCAGTTAAATTAATTAATTTGCAAAGCACTGTGTGATCCTCTGAGGAAAGGCTTTATCCAGGGGTGAAGTGTTGCCCTGAGCAGAGGTGGGGTGTGTGACCAGCTCAGCCTGAAGCTGAGTGTGCCTTTGGGGCTGCCTTTCAGCAGGCACAGAAAGGACAAGCTGTCCTCATTCCCCATTTACAGCTCTCGTGGCCTTGGCATGGCAGCTTGGCTTGGCAGGCTGGTGGGGATGGATGTCTCTCAACACCCTGGGAGGGTGACAGACACCTGGGGTCCATGGCACCTTCAGGTCTCACAAAATCAGCCTCTCTGGGGGGTTGAGAGGTGAAGGGAAACTCGCCTGCCCTTGGGTCTGTGAATTTGTCATCAGAGTGAAGGGGCTTTGGGGCAATGGGGGCAAAAAAGAAATTCTAAAGAAACTGATTTCTACCCCAGAAATTTAGAACTCTAAAAAAACTGATTTCTACTCCAGCAGAAATGGAAAGTAAGCCTAATCAGAAAGATCCCTCAAACCAAAAAACCTGAAGCTCCTGCTCAGGTGATGTCTCTGCCTAATGTTTGCAAGGCTGTTTTCAGCAGTTGTCCTCATCCATTTCTCACCAGTGGGCTGATGATGACCTTAGGCTGAGTGTGTGATGTTTGGATGGCTGCAGTTTTGTGGACAGGTCCTACTTTTATCAGGATGGTGGGGTGGTTCTCCAGGAGCAGCCAGGAGCCACTTGTCTAACTTTGACCCTTCAGATTGAGAGGATTTGGGATTTCCAAGTGGTCTGATGAATCAGAACAGACTGACACTTCCTGCCACCTCTCCTCCTGGGGCCAGCTTGAAGAGAGAAAAACAAGAAGGATAGAACTTCATGGGCTAAAGCTAAAGTAATTGGACAATTAACTCCAATATGCAAATGGACCAGAAATTATAAAAGTGTCAGACCCCGTGACCAGTCGTGCATTTTGTGACCATTTTGGGTCCATCTTGGGTGTATCCCTGGCTGGGCTCTTGTGATGACCAAGGTGGATGCATGGAGGCCTCCTAATAAATCCCAACTTTATTCTTTTACTCTGTCTAGCCTCTGTTCTAGGCCAGCCTTCACAAGGCATCAATCTCAGCACAAGGAAGCACACACACACACACACACACACAGACTGGAGATGCAAGCCCGGGGCTGTTTGATGGGCTACAAAGCTCAGCCCTGCCTGGGTGAGGGAGTCAATCACCTCAGCAAGGAGGAGCCATGGCCAGAGAGATGCAGGATGAGTCAGACACTTTGCCGGGACTGGGAAATCAGAGCAGAAGGCAGGGGTTTCCATGACTCAGATTAATTGCAGGGAGGGGGCTTTCATGGAAGAAGGAGAGGTCATTTACACTGGATAATGCTTTGACTTCAACTTTTCTAGGAAGCTGCAGCCCAGAAGATGTCTTTTCCCTGCCAAACAAGGGCCAGTACAATGACACCCTTCCCCCAGGGCCTCCACCCACTGTCATGCAATCATTGAAAAGGAAGATTATTTCTTCCGTGCCACACATTAACGCTGGAGCTGCCAGAGTGTCGTTCCTTTGCTGCCATGGCCTGCTCCCAGCTCCAGGAATGCTCCAGGAATGCTCCAGGAATGCAGGGGTCACTGAATGGGGCAGCTCCACGTTGGCCCCCAAAAACTGCTGTGCTGCAGGCAGCAGCAAAGGGTGGGAGCTGCCTGTCTGCAGCTCACATCTCTGTCCCCTTAACTCACAGTCGTTGAGCTCAGCCTTTTCCTGCCCTGTTGCCTTCCCTGTCCTTTTTATCACTGCAGTGGGTCCAGGCTGCACGGATCAGAATCTGCTCAGGATTAACAGCACCCCATGGGGGCTGCAGCTCAACCCCTAGCAGAGTCAGGCAGAGTCAGGCAGTGAGGTTTTTCTATCCCATGTGACTTCCAAAGATGCATGCCAAGCCTGGCTCCCCTTAACCATCCAGGGGGTTCTGACAGAAGATGGAAATCCACCCTCAGGGACTGAAGCATGGAAGGGGGCTCTTTGGAGAAGGCCCCTCTCCTCTTGCCTGCGGGGATGCAGAGAAGGTGCCTCTCAGGCACGAGGGAATCATCACCTGGTGACACCACATGTCTTTAATTTCTCCACTCTGTCCCAGAACTCATTTTAGGGAGCTGAGGAGAGGTGGGTGGTTGCTGGGTGGGTGCTACTGTCCCCTCAAAGGGCAGCTGTGCTCGCTGATCCCCATGTTTCATTTCAAAGCAAGCTCCTCTCCAGGGCTCTCTGGGTGCATGAAAATACCCTAAAGCCTGTAGCTATGGCAAAACACTACATGGCTACTGTGCAAAGAAATGAGATTCACCCCTGACCGCTGCCCCCTTGGAGAGATCCTCAAAACACTGCCAGGCTTGCACCCGTGCCTCCGAGGGGGAGCAGCTGCAATTGTTCTCTCTGTGCCCAGAGCTCCCTGGGCAGCAGCCAGGCAGCCAAGTGCTGCCCATTTTGTCATGTGCCATCCATCAGGCTGCAGGGACGGGCAGTAATGTGGCTGTGGGCACCCCTGGTGTGACACAGCCACTGCGGCTCCTTCCACCCGTTCCTCGGGACCCACTGCAAAGGTGGAAGCCACAACTCCACAGCTGCTCGTGGCCAGTGATGCTTTCATCATCAAAGCAGGCATTTGTGGGGATTAGCGACAGATCCTGCTCTTGGACCAGCAGCTCAAGGTCTCCCAGCTCCACCCTGTCACCTTCACCAGCCGCGTTTGCCCGAGCTGTGCTGTTTCATTCCCTGGAAGGAAGCAGGATCACTGCAGCTCCCTGGACCACCAGAACACAGAGAGGGTGAGGACTCCATCCCCATCTCCAAGGCGGCAGCGGTGCGAAAGGGTTAAGCCGTGTTGTTGATTGTCACATGGTGCTGGGAATGCAAAGGCAGCCAGAGGAGAGAGAGGCACATCTTGAGTGCACATGTGGCCTCTACCACAAACACTTCAAAGTGCTTCCCTCAGACTGACGGAACAGCCTGACGCCGACTGTAAATGCCCTTGACACGCAGAGTGGAAAATATCAAACGCGGCGGCGCTGCCCGACCCGCGGCCTGCTCGGGCTGGGAGGGCCTAATGAACCTGCCCGGGAGAGCAGGGGGAGGACTGAGGTGCTGCGGGTGGTTCTCATTTACCCCTGCACGGGTACGCGCCAGCCCGGGCAACTGCACTCCATCTCAGGCAATTCCAAGCGCTCGAGGACATTTTAAAAGAGGCTGGGACATCAGCTTGAGGCGACTCCATGTCAAGATGCCGCCACTCCTTCCCCCACTGCCTTGCTGGGTTTCCAGGCTGGAGGTTTCTCTTTTTCCTCAAGGAACTTCTATCTCCTCCCGTCCTTGTGCTACCTCCACTCCACCACCCCCAGCCCTGAAATGCCCTCCCTGATCAGGTGCTTTTGTCACACTGGAATCCTTTCCAACCTTGGCACAGAGCAAATGCCAGAGGAAACCTCATGGTGGCCGTGTCCCTCTCCTGGGGCAGTGAGATGGGGCAGACCTCTTAGCCCCATCTTCTCCAAGCACGACAGGCCTCTCCTGGGACACAGTCCTGCTCTGATGCAGGGGAGGAAAAGCTTTGAGGATTTCAAGAACAGATCTTGGTCACCAGTAGCATCATGGAGTCACTGGGGGTTGTCTGCTGTAACCTTGTCTGGGTCATCATCTGCCCCTGGGCACATTTGGCTGACCAGGACAGGCAGTCCTGGTGGTTTTGGCTGCTTTGGCTGGGGAGGTGACATCAGGGGAATGTGCCCTACATCTTTGAGGCCATTTTCCCAGGACAGGGGCCTTGATGCAGGGAGAAAGCACCACATTCCCCTTGCTGCATGGATGCCTGCGGGCAGAGGCCAAAACTCTGCCAGTGCTGGTGGAGGGACATGAGGCACTGAAGAGTAGCCAAGATACAGCAGCTCTTGACCCTGGAGCTCTTTGGTGAGAGAGACACAAAGAGTCTCTGGTGGCTCCTTTTGACCATGATCCCTGCAGACTTAAGGGGGGCATGAGCACAAGTGATGGCCATGGACCAAATGTGTGCAGGCAGGCAGACACAAATGTTCTGCCCAGCAGAAGAGGGGACAGAAAGACAGCAGGCCTGTGTGCGGTCTCCTTGGCTCCAGCACAGCTCACATCACTGAGAGGCTGAGCAGGGCCCTGTAGGCAGGGATCCATTGGTTATGACACATTTGGCATGGACAAAATTGCCTCATAAAATACTTCTCAGATCATCAAGAACTTGAGGGATCTCAGGAGGGAATTGAAGGAGAGGAAAGTTCAGATGGTCAGCAGCAAGACCCCACCTTGCATCTTGGGAGCAAAAGTAGATAGAGTAGGAGACCACCAAGGGGCAAAAAGTGTGAAATGGAGGTAGAATGGAAGTGTTGCAGGTCATGGAGCACTGGGCCCACCTCCTGAAGGATCATATGAGATGGACCACCTCCATCTCGCTGGGAGAGCAGCTAATTTTCCAGATAACAAACAAGGTAGAGCCATTAAGAGGGTTTTAATAGAACATCTTTGGGGAACACTGTTAAGAGAGTAAACAGAACATGTGGTGCCACCAAAACTGATGAGTCGTGGCAGCACAAATGTTAAAAAGCAAACCCAGAAGCCCGCAGCAAACAACAGGAAACCTCCACTGAGGGCAAAAAAAGCAAACAGCTTGGGATTTATGAAACCTCCTGGGAAGGTTTATCCCCCAGTAAGCTCTTGGTGTACCCTCTGCTTGGAAAAGATGCTGTTGCCTTCTTTAGAGCTGTTGGCTCCTTGGAAAGGCAGGAGGTGGAGACTTGGAGGGTGACTTGGCTCAGCTGGCTGCACAACACGAGGGGATGGGGCCTGGGAGAAGGGGACACTGCTCTGAGAGAACAGGCAGCAGAGGGGACAGGGTCTGGCACTGGGGACCATCCTGGGTGCCACCAGGGCTGGCGGGGATGGCAGGGACAGCGGGCTGGCACAGCCGGGGGCCTCCCGCGCCGTCCCCGCAGCGCCGGAGGAAGATGGATTGATCGCTGAGTTGTGGATTGATGGCTGCTGTCAGCTGGTGGCCTGCCTCGCCAGCCAGGCAACGGAAGCAGACTCCATGCCCAGTCTCTTTAAAGGCTTTTTGCCTCGGGATATGATTTATTGTTAGAAAACAAAGGATGTTTAAGGGGAAAAAAAAGCCAACACAAAATAAAACATCACAATTGATGAAAGCTGTCTTTGGTCCCCAGTGGCTTTTTCCCCTCTTGTGAGCCTGGGAGCAGAGAAGGGATGCATCCCCCACAAATAACCCCAAACCAGCTTCCTCTGCCTTTTAGGTATGCAACTCTCCAGTCCTGTGATGGGCAGGGACTCCACAACCTCTTCCCAGGCTGTCTCCCTGCCAGCGAGCACCACGCTATGTGCAAACACAGAAAAGCTCTGACCAGAGCTATTTATAAGTGGTGAGGGACCAGATTTTTAAAGAGCACAGAGGTGCCCAGCTGAAGCCCCTGGTCCTGGAAAAATAATGGCTTTCCTGGGCTGAAAATAATTAGGAGTGCAATTAAGGAGTGGAAGGAATTATTTCAACAAAATTGAGCAGAGGATAATCAGGGAGTGTTTGAGGCTGTTTGGTGAGATGCTCTAAGATCTGTGCTATCCTGGAAGCCTGAACGCTGCTCTGCAGAGACCAGCCCAGCTAGGAGGGAAGGTGGAAGCTATTTATCTATAGATACATAGATAAATAGCATTATGGGCATAAATATGTGGCAGTGAAGTGCATATTGATGTTGATGATTAATACAAAAGGAGGAATCTGATAGTGGTGAGTAGAAATCAGCAAGAAACTGGGAAGGGAAGCTAAAGGTAGGAGAGAAAAGCCTTTTGCCACTGGAGTTAATGATAATTATTTAAATGTATCAAGAAAAGCCAAATCCTGTAATGAGATCCCTGGCAATAATGGGAAAACACTCATCCTGTGTGTAAAAGGGACAAAGTTATTTGTTCAACATTTATTTTTCCCTTTGGAAGGAAGTGGGATGACACAACCATACTTTATGGAGATAATGAATTACTTTGTATTCTACCAGTGATGAAGCTGAATGTTAAAGAGCAGTGATTAAAGTTAGACATTCTGCAGGATCAGATAACTTGCATCAAAGGATAAACAAATTGGCCTGAGAGCTCTCTCAACCATTAGTGTTGATTTTTAAACAAATCTGGAAACTCTGGGGAAATTCCAGAGGACTGGGGGAAAAATCTAACACCAGACTAATAGGACAGTAAATAAGATGGGCCATGAAAATAAGCAGTGTTTGGCAGGATCCAGAAAGAATGATCATAAGGAAAACCTTCATGGAACACAGTCCATATGGACTCACAGTATGTTGCATAATTAACATCAATCAGCAGAAAATAAAGACTTTTTACTGTCTGTGATGGGGTAGTGACCTTAATTTACAAGGTGGCATCATCCATGGAGGGTTTTGCATGATTCTTGGCTTACCTTGGCATGGCATCTCAAGGAAAAAAAGAGAGAAAAATCATCCCTGTGTGAAGTTCATCCCATTGGGATTGGTTTTACTGCCCTGTAACTGAGTCAGTGGGAAATCTGGAGATGTTGTCTGGTGGAGTGTTTCTTGTGAGACCTTGCAGGGCTCTGATTAATGAGAGGGCTGATCAGGAGAGGGCTGAAGCTCTTTCCTGGGCAGGCAGGTCCCTGAGCTCACTCTGTGCTCACCAGCCCTTGTGTCGTGGTCCGCAGCCCCTGCAGGGGAGGGAGCTGTTGCAACACACCATCATTCCCATCTGGATTTCTCTGAGGCTCTGGGGTTGCTGTACATCCCCAGCCTGGAGCTGGGATGCAGCCAAAGCATGCCTCTGGATCTGAGATTTGGGAAGCACTCTGGGATAACCTCATCTGGGCACAGCTTGGGTCCCTTGGCCAGGAGGACTCCCCTCAGCAGCGTGTGTCCTAGCCCAGCTGTGTGCAGGGTCTTCTGCAGCTGGAAGGTTTGACCAGCTGGGATCACAGCAAGCCAGCCCAGATCCTTGGAGCAGCCTCTCATGAGCTCCAGGATCCATCAGCCAGAGCAAAGGTGTGTGTGACAGAGGAGGCTGTGCATCCTTCTGGGGCTGCCCCACAGCTCCAGAGCAGCTGTTCCCAGTCAGGCCTTTCAAGTGGTGATAAGGATCATCTCCTCTGCAGAGTGTGTGACAGTCTGTCTGTCCCCTGCAGCCAAGTTTCCACAAGAGCAGTTATTTACAATCCAGTGCTCACACCCAGAGACACGGGCTGAAATGCTGAGACAAACCCTCATGGAACCTGAGTTCAGTTATTCCAGCTTGGTTGTTGCCAATTTATTAGGGTTTTTTTGAGTTCTGACTCTTTTTCTTGAGCGTTGAAGACCCCCTTTAGACATTTCTAATCTGCCTGTAATTGCCAAGCAGATATTCACTCTCATTCCTTATTCACTGTAGGAGTGGCTTGCAGTGTCTTGGGGCACAGGTCATAGCTCCTGGTTTAAAAAAGGGAATTGCTGCTCCTGCAGGGCATGGAGAAGGTCAGGCTGGGAAGCAGCTTGGGTTTTACAGAGTGCTTTGAGCCTGGGGTTTTTGGCAGTTTGACATTTTAGAGATATCACTCTGTGCATGGCTGGGGCACATCTGCCCATGTTGGGGAGATGCAAGGGGAAGGTTGGGTCAGAGGAAGGTGACTAACCCAGCACAGCATCTCCCTGGGGGTGACCTCCTTCCCTCAAGGCATGGCCTGGCCCAGAGCAATGTCATTTCTGGGGGATGGTGGCCACGACCATCCAGCTCTGTGGTGCATTTGTGGGGTCAGCAGGATAGGAAATCAAATTCCCCTTCCTTTGGTGAGATGTGAGCTCCATAACTCAGGAATGTGAACCACCACATGTTTGGCTGAAAAATTATCATCCTCAGGAAAGGAACAGGTCTATCATGGTAAAGGAAGGAAACAACTCAAAGCATGATGTGCAGAAATGACACCTCAGGGCTTCAAATTTGTTCCCTGTCAATGCAGAGGAAGAAAACTGACCTAGACACCATTGAGGTTGACAGGTCTTAAATTTAATCTGCTCTTAAAGGCACAATATGACCCTGTGTTCCTGTGCTCTGTAAGGCTGCAGCTGTTTTACCCACTGGCTATTCCTGCTCTCTGGCCACCTTGCAAGCAGCAGAGTGGAGAAATATTCCTGTCTGTGCACTGTCAAATGTGGGACCCTTCCAACTGAAACCAAGCCCCAGGGAGGGGGCTGTTGCCAGAGGATGCCATCCTTTCTAGACCTGGCTGGTCTCTGCTGCACAGGAGCCTGTTCCCAAGCACCGTGGTTTTCCTGCCTCCATTGTCCTCCTCCATTCACTGCTAAGCTCCTCAGAAGAGGTCTCACCAAGCTGGGCTTTTTCAGAGGCCTCCCTCAGCCTCCCTTGAGGCAGACACATTTCTTCCCTTTTAGTTTTCCTGGCCCCCCAAGCTGGGATTTCTGGGGTTGGTTTGTCTGCTGTTGCAGCTTTTGCCTTTTTCTTCCTCTTTGTTACACATAACCAGGCAATTCTAATTTCAGACTGTGGTTCCTGCAGCCAAAACTGGACTCTCAATCCACCCGGAGCCGTGCCAGGGGGTCTGACCCCCACGATCCTGGGGGTTTATTTCTGGAGGGCTGTACAACGCTCAGGGACCTGCAGGCACCAGACCTGCCTGATGGTACCATGGGGCCCCACAGGTTTTGCAAGGCATGAAGATTACCTGGATCATTCTGCAGCTGCAGCCACTGGAATAATGATGGGGTTTTTTTAGTTTTACTGGTGGAGCCAAAGCTTGGAAGAGGAAAAGGCCCTGCCAAGCCAGCAGAACACATCCATCTTCCCAGCGAGGCAAACAAAAACGGGTTTCAGGTTAAGCGATCTGCCCCAAACAAAGCCTTTTGGTTTGGCCTTCCTCACTTCCCCATCTCCTCCTCTCTTCTCCCATTGCAGCTGTTTGGATCTAGGATCTGCTGGATTCAACCCAAAGCCACAGAGGGGTCCAGTCCACTTGAATTAGTACTTCCCTGCAGACAAAATCCATCTCTGAAAAACTTGCGTGTGCTTTTAGGTTCAATAACTTCCCCTATCACGAACTCCCTCCTTTGACCTTGGTCCAAATCCTTGAGCTGGGCAGGACCTTTGTTTATTTGAGTAAGATGCTCTTCCCTTTCAGCGCCGATTGCTCATCGAGGCAAGGGCTCTGCTTGAGCCGTGCCCTGTGTTTACACAGTTGGCCGACGTGTTGTTGTGAAACTGTTGATTGAGGCCTCTTGGAAGATGGGGAGCGCTCGGCACAGGCGGATTTTGGGCTTCATCCATCTGCCAAACACCAACCAGCCTCTGCTGTTTCCCAGGCTCGTGATCCGACCGACTCCGGGCGCCGTCACGGGGATGGAGAAAGGCCCGTATTCTCACTCAGGGGACACTTCTTGCCAGGCCTGCAGGCACTGCTGCTTCCCACTGAAATGGTTGTAATAATGTTTGAGCATGGGCAAGAGAAAAAAAATTAAGAAAGAAAAAGACCTCCCTAAAATTCGTTCAAAGGGCTGGTAGAAATGGAGTCATGGAATTTTTTTGACAAATACAAAACAAAACACAGCCCAAGGCAGGAATCCAGCATGGAAAATTGGAGCCCGGTTAAAGTCTGGCAAAACTGTAAGTGGAGAAACTTCTATTCTCTTCTATCCTGATCCTAAAAAGCTGCCTGATGTCTCTTCTCAGCTGGGAGGAGAGAGTGGGGGTATGGTGGGTTTTCACCTCAGAGTGCAACTGGAATGTGCTTGCCTTCATCATGGGGATGATGATAAAAGAGGCCTGGAGAACAGAAGAGTGAGAGATGCTCCCCAGGGGCTGGAGGCCTTGTGGAGGAAGAGGAAAATGAAGAAGCACCAAGTCCCTGCTCTGGTTCAGCCACTGATCCCAGGGTACTAAGGAAAACGTCAGAATTCACCTTTCTGTCTTCCCTCCTGACTCTCCTTTAGGCACAAACTAAGGAAAGGACCTTCCTGTCTGCCTGAGGCTGCTTTGCAGAAGTGGTGGGGCAGGAGAGGACTTCAGGCATGGCCACAGCCCTGTGGCCATCTGTGCCACCATGCAAACTACACACCCCATCCCCCAGCACACCAAGGTGGTAGGGTGGGGGAAAAACTGTACAATGGTGGTAGCAGAGGGGATCTACTTAGTAAATCCAGGGGGAAATGTGTTTTATAACTCTAGGGAGATAGAGGGACCAAATGATTTTCCCTGCTGGGATCTCTGGGCAGTGCCATGTGCTCATGGTGGGCAGTGCAGAGCACCATGGTGCTCATGGTGACACTGTGCCCCAGGCCAGGCTGGCCACGTCCTGCTCTCTCCAGCTGGGACATCCCTGGCCAGTGACTCAGCCCCTCAGGGGTGTGTGTCTGAGCCACTTCCCCTCAGCCATCTGGGGAGCATCCTCTCCCCACTAGTCATCCTCAGGAGGCCTTTGCCATCACAGACCTTGGCAGCTCTGCTTCAGGCACATCCACAGCCAGTATCCCTCTGCCTTCTGCCTCCACAGCTGTGTCCACAGCTCCTGGCTTGTCCAGTTCTGCTTCAGCCATGGCTGGGCTGCTCCATCACCCTGACAGAAAGAGACTACTCTCTTTGTTGTCCCAAATCTGGGCCTGGGAGAATCAGCCACAGGAAGAGACTGGGCAGAAACAGCAAGCTGCATGTGGCCATGGGATATCTCAACACTTAAAGAGAAGAAGCAGGAGGACCCCCAAAAGTGCCTGGGCTGGGGAGGGTGAGACAGTAGAGAAGGCATGGCTTCTGTGGATGGATGCACAAATAGATCAGAGGAACTGGACAAAGGGGCAGCCTGTCACTGCAGAGGGCTGAGGTGAACCCACTTTGGGGCTCATATAAGACTTGGTGGATGCCATTTCATGCATTTGTTTGTGTCTCACATTCAGATAAATCTGGACTGGAGCCAGCACGTTGCCATTTGAGCTGCTCCCAGTGCTGCAGCCTATGAAGATGAAAATGAATTATCAGTCTCCTGGCTGTTTAGGCCCTGGGAGTAGAAAGCTTTTGAAGAATAAAGTTAGGAGCTTTAGTTGCAATCTCACCTTTTCCAGGTACCAATGTCCAGCTCCACAAACCTAAGTCCATCTACTGTGAGAGCCTTTATGGACTCCTAGATCCAGGAGTTCTGCTTCTTTTTTTTTTATTTTCTTAGGATATTTATTCAGCATTGTCCTGACCAGCCAGGAGGACTGTGCCAGTTCTTGGTGCTTTTTTGCCAAAACCATCCTTTAGTCCCAGGTAGCTCCTGGTGGCTGGGATGAGGACAGTGGAGTCTGAGAGCAGACAGAGCCTGCAGGAGCTGTCTGCAGTACCTGGTGTGGATGGAAAGGGGACAGGCTGCCAGCTACAGCGCCTGGACAGACACACTGTGGTTAGGGTAGTCTTGATTTTGAGATGGCAACAGTATTAAATGTGTGTAAAGCAGACAGACTGGTGCTAAAGCACTTACTGGGAACATTAATACACCACGGACCACCCTTCCTCATCATATGATGTGGTTCTGTCTATAGGCAAGATATGTAAAAACAATTTAAAATTAATTTAGCTTTTAAACCTTTTAAAAACATATAAACCCCCCAACCTTTTGATATGGGATTGGGCTGTTTTTCCAAGTGGGAAAACGTTCACATCAGGATTTATTTAATTTTTTTTCCCCCTTTTAAATCATAAACAGTCCCGGTACAAGAAACAGTAGCTGTTATTGATTAAAAGTTCATTTGCCTTGTCTTTGCTGATGATTGATATTTGGTAAGGAAGGATGGAAGAAGGGAAGGGTGTTGTACTTTGGAGAGCAAAAGAAAATGTGTCACATGTTACCTGCATCTCAGAATAATGTTAGTGTTGGAAGGAGCACTATCCCAAAGAATAACAGTTGTTTTAAGGTTCAGCAGCTCCCGGTGCTTTCTGCCTGTGTTTGACTGAGTTGGACACACCCTCTTTAAAAAGCAGTGGGATGCAGGAGGGGAGCAAGGCAACTGCAATCCCAAATGGGATTTTTATGGCCCATTGAAGGAAAGCAGCTCCCCATGGATCCCACTGTGCTGCTCCAGCTGGAAAGGCTTCCCTTGGGAGCGTGTGTGCCGCTCCGGAGAGTGCAGGAGGTGCTCGGGAGCTGGTGGGTTTGCCTCGACACCTCAGAATTTTTATTGGGCTCCCCAAAGCCCCAGACTCCCAGACTGGGAGTGCAGGGTGCAGCTGGTCACAACCCGGGATGGCCCATGCAGGGACTGTGGACTTGGTTCCTCCTCCCAGGGAGGTGTGAGTGCTCCCACTGCCCTGGGGGGCTGCTCTGCAGGTGGGCAGTGGGAAGCCCACAGGTTTTATAAAATCTGGAAATCTCTGTTATTGTATTTGTGGGGTGCCCCGATGACAGAAGGAATGATGAATCTGACTCCATGTTCTCAGAAGGCTAGTTTATTATTTTATGATACTATATTATATTAAAGAATAATAAAATAAACTATGCTAAAGAATACAGAAAGGATACTTACTGAATGCTAAAAAGATAATAATGAAAACTCGTGACTTTGTCCAGAGTCCTGACACAGCTTGGCACTGATTGGCCAAAGAGTGAAAACAACTCACAGCAGAATCCAATGAAACAATCACCTGTGGGTAAACAATCTCCAAACACATTCCACATGAGCACAACACAGGAGAAGCAAATGAGATAAGAATTGTTTTTCTTTTCCTCTGAGGCTTCTCAGCTTCCCAGGAGANAACAAATTTTCCAGTAAAGGAGCACTGGGGTTGCATCACATGTACTTTCAGACTTTTTAATGGAAATTTATTGATTAGAAATAGATATGTGATCCCATGGGAAGGTGGGACTTGTCTCCATCAACTTGGCTTGTTTAAAAGTTAAAGACTTCATGGAGGTTTTGCTGTCTCGAGTGTTCCTGCCCACCCTGGTGCTTATGTTTAAGGGTGATGGGGTGACTTGTTGCTCTCTCCCATGGCAGGAGGGACCAGATCCCCACAGGGGATGTCTCTGTGGTGATCCTGACACGTGTCACCCACCTAATACACTCATCACTGGCACTGATTTACACCTCAGCACAATGAGGGTGTTTTCTGGCCCACTACCTGTGAAAGGGCAGGTTTCTTTCCAGCCTCCTGATTTTACTGCTGGCTTTCCCACAAACAGCGTGCCCTGCTACTATTTCCTTATCCTGGGAACCCCATCCAGCTCTTCTGAAGCAGTTTGCAATGGCAGGAAGCATGAACCCATGTGAGACACAGATCCAGAGCCAGGGTCTCTCCAGGGATCCAGTCTGCCCTCGTGTCAGTGGTACTGGACAAGGGGGCAGATCCTCTGCCATTAAAATTGGTTATTTACAGCAACTCAGCCACACTTTCCATGGGAGAGGAGGCTTGGCCACATCTGTTCACAGGCCTGAACCTCTCCCAGTTCATTTAGATGATGCAAAATCCCAGCCCACAGGGGTCCAGGGTCTGGGATTTTTCAAAGTAGGACAAGTTGGAGCAGAAGAGCTTGGGAAGACCCCTCCCCTCCAGCTCATTAATGACTGTGTCGATTACCATTAACCCCTTGCGTGGCCTGGCTTTATTCCCAGTGCCTTTCATCCCACAGCACCAGGATCGTGTCCACACTGCAGCATCCCTCTGCATGTGGGATGTGTGCACCTCTCCAGTCACCCCCAGAGACAGAGCAGAGCAAGGATGGGAGATCCCACCCGCCACTGGGTGGGTCTCAGTCCTACAGGCAGGAGTGACAGGGGACAAGTGACCCAGGAGAGACCCTCCCTCTGCAAGGAATTGCCCAAGGGCTTGGGACTAAACTTGACCTGCCAGGACATCAACCCCCAGCTCCCTCCCTCTGCAAGGGATGGAGTTTCAGGCTTTGCAGCACACCCAGCCTTGCCAAACCCCCTCTCCCATGCAGGCGTTCCTAATCACGCATAAATACGGTGGTGGATATCGCCGTCTGTGTTGCTCCAGAGAGAGCCTTTGATCCTGGATTGAGAGCTCATGTTTCAGGTGTTTGGGCAAATCAAAAGTACAAAATAGAAACTCCAAATTGCCTTGTAATTTTTAAGAGGCAGATCAGGAAGACACTGCTTGCTGGATGGGGAACAGATGTCTCCCTGCCGGCTTCTCCGCTGTCCGCAGGCAGCGAGGCTCCCCTTTCCCTGGGTACCTGCAGCAGAGATGGAGGGGGTGTGGGGAACGTGTCCCAAAGCTTTATGGATCCTGTCTGGGGAGGGGGCAGGTCTGTTTTTCTCTATTCAAACCCCAGCTTTGGTTCAGTGCTAGCCCCAGCCATCCTCCTCCTTTTCACCTATGTTGTTTTGGGACTGGAGCCCATCAGCAACGCTGCAAGCCCTTGTCCCAGAAGTTTCACCTGAGAATCAGCTCCACCTGGGGAGTAAATCAACTCCCTGTGAAGCAGGTGGGGTTGGCAGCTCGCTGGTCCCTGAGCCAGGCAGCAGGGAGAGGCTGATGGAACCACCTGAGGGATGCTTTAAAAGGGAAGGGAGGAGCCCCTTCAGCTCCAGCAACAGTAGGAGCTAGGGGAAGGTGGAGTGAGGAGGGCTGCAGCCAGCATCACCAGGGAGGGCAGTACATAGCTCATTTCCAGTGTTATTTTGTGGGCTTTTCCTCTCTGGAAGAGGATCCCTTATTTAGACATGGTTTTGTTTGTCAGCTCCCTTCCCTGCAGCCTGGGGAATGCAGAAGGGGCACCCAGGGCAGGGGGTGCCCAGTGATGCCTTGAGGATGCAGGGAGTGCACCAAAGGGACCAGCTGGCTGTGTTGGAGGCAGAAAGTGTGTGGGGTGATGTACCTGGACCCTGTTACTGTTTGGTGGTTGTTCCTGGTGCCAGCAGTGGTGGCACAACCTAGTCACCAGATGATGCTCAGAGCTGAGCCTGCTGAGCCCCCTGGAGCAAGCCTGAGGCTGGCAGCCAGGTTGGATGCTCCAGTGAGCATGGTGCCTAAATCCCTTTGCTTTCGTGCCTTGGCTGGATCCACAAACCACTTGAAAGGAGCTGGGGCTGGTGCTCATGGCTGCCTGAGTCAGAGCAGGAGGCAAGTGGGAGCCTGAGGTTGGGGCAGAGCTGTGAGTCACGGCTGCTGGAGCCACTGGGGCAGCAGCCAGGGGCCAAGATGATTTTGGACAGAAAACAGCAAAAAACTGCATTTGACACTGAGAGTAAACCTGAGCAGGGCCAGACCAAGAGGCTGCTTAGGAGCTGGGATGGCTGGGTTTCCCCCTGAGGGCTGGTGGCCAAGGGAGGTCTTGGTGCCTGGACAGCCCTGAGCTGACTTGGTGTTGGTGTGGCAAAGGGCTTCCTTGGGCAGCTGGATGCATGGGGCTGCCCTTAATCAGGCAGAGTAAGCCAGTGTCCTGTAGAGAAATGGGATGTAGGGGCAGATTTTCCAGCAGTAGTGGTTATTTACTGCCCTTTGCACGAGACTCTTGGCTGTGCCATGAAAAGCCCAGGTGGTTCCCCAAGACGTGAGATGCACTGAACAACCCAGCACAGAGCAAAGGTGCCTGGACACAGGGACTGGCCTTGCTGATGTGTGGAGGGGTGTAGGGCCAGGGCCAAGCAGTGAGCAGAGGTCTTCTGTGGGTTGGGAGGGGGATGGAGGCAGAAGGCAGGTCCTGGAAATGGTGTTTGCTGGGACAGAGCTGGTGGCCAACAACACTGGGGTCACAGGATGGCTTTTCAGGATATGTTGGGAAGCCAGTGGTGGAGAGCTGGTCTCAAAAGATCCCTGATTGTATCAAGAGGGTTTCAGGGGAATTCCTAGGCTAGGCTGGAGTGGAGCACCTCAGCCTTGTCCCCTGCGTGGCACCCACTGCTGGGTGTGTTGGGGAGCTTGGGTCCATAGCCCAGTCCTCTTCATCACCCACCCTGCAGGCCCCCAGCCAAGAGAGGTGCTGTGCTGTTGGCACCCCCAGAGCATGGGATGGATCTGCTTTGGCCTTCAGCATTTGAGATTTGTGCTCTGGGCAGGGGGGAGAGCACAGCTCAGATGTCACTGAGAGCACAGCTTGGCCACAGTCCCCTGATGGGAGCACACCTCGCAGCCATGCTGGGCCTGACCTCGAGCTGATGGATGCCTGCTCCAGCTCTGTGTTTGAGACCTCAGTGCTGTGTCCCCCTAAATCCTCCCAAGAGCGGGGAGGGGGGTGTGGGATGTGCTGGGGCAACTGCTGTCAATTAGTCCCCTCTGCTAAATTGCTTCTGAGCCCACTCCCTCCCCCAAAGGCAAGCTGCAAACCCCTCTGAGTTTATGATCTGTGAGTTCATGCAGCCTCCATTAATTTTATGAGTAGATTTTCCTATATTTACTCTCATATATCAGCCTGAAAGCAGGAGGTGGTGGTGGCAGGGGAGTGTGACGTAACCTGCTCTGACACACATCACTGCTGGGAGGGAGGGAGGGAGGGAGAGTGAGCACCCAGCCTCTGCCAGTCTTCCCACCTTTTCCCCACAGCTCGAGGGAAGCTTCAGGCTTCTCTATGCAGACAGGAACACTTCTGAAGTGTTTCCTGTGGAGGCAGAGCAGCTTTTCCCTGAGGAGCACTGAGAAGGGGCACTTGATGCTCTTGCATGAGGGTGGGGGAATATAGAGAACTCCATCCCTGATCCAGTCAGGATGAGGAATGGGAAAAGATATAAATCACTCAGGAAAGCAATACAGTTGGGAACCCAAACGGCTCCAAGTCCCAGAGCATGGATTGCTGACCTAAGCCCCCTTTTGCTCAGCTGGAGGGGTGTGACTTGTGCGTGCTGTGTCCGTGTGTCTGTGAGACGCTGGGATGAGGTGCTGAGTCTGGAGTGTCTGCAGGAGGTTTTGACCTGGGGACTTGCCATGGAAGCCAAATGGGTGGTGCAGACTGGTTTACTTTCCTTAGAAAACCTTGAGATCCTTCCCCAGTGAGCAGCAAGAAGGGGCTGGGGAAATGCCCCTTTTCTGCTGTAGTTTGCCCAGTGTAGGTGCCTCTGGCATGCAGGGGGTGTGAACCATCCCACAGGTCCTGGGGGCAATGGGCTGCCTGGGCAGAATGAAAAAGGGATGTAAACCATCAGGGCCCCCTGTAAATCTGTGGGGTAATTGGCAGCATTGCATTTGTGATGAAATCCAAGAAGGAGCTAAGCCCTCAAACAGGGAAGAGCTTTGGGAGGAGGGTGCAAGGGAGCCTGATGGAAACCCTGGCTGCATTTCAGGCTTGGAGTCTCTTTTGCTTTGCCCTGGGGTCCAGCTGCTTGTATGGGTCCAGCCCAGGTGGGACTTGTTCCCCATCCTGGGGAGCTCCAGCGGGAGTTGCAGGTGTGGGAACCCCTGATGTGGGTACTAGGCCCTGAGAATTGCCAAAAAAGTTCTTGTCTAAAGCTTTGCTTTCTCAAATCACTCCATGTCTAAGCAGTAATCCATCAGTAAATGCTGCTTCAAGTTTTTGGGCAGTAATTTGGGCTGAGTTGTTCCAAGAGGATCCCATGGGGCTGCCAGGACCCTGGGGTGGGCTGGGGCAGGTTATCTCAGCCAGGCTGAGAGAAGGTGCTTGGCTTTGCTCCATGGTCTTTGCCCAGGCCAGCTCTAAGGTGGTGCAGAGCCCTCCCCATGCTGCTGGAGTCATTTTTTTGAACAAAGTCTGACCATTTTTGTTCATCTTGCCTGTGCTTTGCGTCTGCTTCCCAGTTGGCAACACTTGGGAAATTTTTTTTGCAACTTTCTGTTGAAAGACTTTGGGATTTTTTTTTT
>VYZP01027832.1:0-10720 GCA_013400635.1 Hypocryptadius cinnamomeus
AATTTGTAGGGAAGAGAGAAGCAGGGAGATCAGCAGACACTCAGGAGCAGTGTAGTTGCTTCAGCTCAGTGTTGCCCAGTGAGCCTGAAGACCAGGGTCTTAGACCTTGCAGTAAAGGCTAAACACAGCCTCAGTCAGTGGAGCCAGGAAACTCTGATGCACAAAGGCATTTGGGCTGAAGCAAAAGGATGGAAGATCAGCACAAGGACAATTTCTGGGCAGACAGAGAGATTACAAGAAGATTCATTTGGCCATTGCTGGCTGTGGGCTGTTTTTTTGTGGAAGACTACTCCTTGTATTGAAGGTAGAGAAATGGCTGCCTATCAGTCACTCCAGCAAGACTCATGTTAGTGACTTCCAGGTCAGTTTAAAAGCTCCTGGCCTCTTTTGTTTCTTGAAAAGTCTGTTCCTCAAAAGTTAGGTCATGCCAGTGGTTTGAATTTCTCCTCAAATCTGAGAGAATTGCCTGCTTGCCTTACTGCTTTCTCTAGTGAAATCCCCTTATTTTTAAAGGGGCTTATTGGCTTTAACATGAAAGTAGTCAAAAACCAGATAACTGTTTATTGTCACACAGTCACAAGGCACATTTTCTATTACCTATCCCAGAAAACACTCTGGTAGTTTTCTCCCAGAGTCATTCTGTGACTCTGTCTGAGTTATCTTGGACAGGCTCAAGAAGTGGGTGCGTGGAAATCTTGTGAGATTTAGGAAGCCCAAGGGCGAGGTGCTGCACCTGGTTCAGGATGTGAGCCTCCTCAGCTGCCTGCCTGGGGAAGAGTGGAAGGCTGCAATGGCTTGATGAAACCAAGACCAGTCTGGTCTCCCTGTAACCACCCTTCCAGCAGCTTCTAAGGAAAGGGAGCATGGCAGAGGAGCGATTCTTCTCCTGTACACCCTTGCAGCCTTTGGGATCTGCTATCCCAGAAGAGACAAAGCTTTCGGAAATCAGATCCTTCAGGCCCAAGAAAGCTAAAATTCACAGAATTTCCTACCAGCCCTGGTATTTGCATATTACTGATTTCTCAACCATAGTATGAGCCAACATCCTACAGGCTGTTTGGTGACCCTCAATTCACGTTGTTATTGAACTTAAGTCCGACTCTGACTTGTGTTCTGGGTTGTGGTTTGGTATGGTTTCTGTGAGTTAGTGACCATAATCCTGATGATGAATTGTTTTCTGGTGGTTTCTAAACTTGTGTTGGCAGTACTGCTCTTGCCCCAGAAACGAACAATAACTATACTTTATGTTAATTTGCTTTGAGGTATTAGCCACAGCTAATAATTCTGCCCTCTCTAGGTTTTTGTTTTCTTTAGAAAACGGTTTAAAGATTGTGTCGTGCTCTTGTTCCATTTTTGGCCAGACTCCAGCAAAACAAAGTCTAGAAAATACACTCTAATTAAAACAGTCCTTACTGAGAGCTATCAAGCCATGAAGCATATCTATGTTTTCAACTCTGAACTTCCTTCCTGAGGACATTATAGGTTTTAATGAAAATGAACATGGTTTCTTCAGGATTTTTTTCCTCTTCATGAACCACAGAGATATGGTCTGTCACATATGTTGTGTATCAGAGAAGCACTCAAACAGTTAAGAGAAAACCAAAGTATTTCAGTCAGCCTGTTTCATTGTGACAATTTTTTTATTTATTTAGGGAAGGGAGAAAAAAACTGACATTAGCTGCAGGCCCTGCCAAAACAGACATTTGTTTTCCATTAGCTGCACATATGCTTTCCTAAGGGCTTACTACGAACTGAGATGCAGCTCTGGGCATAGATCTGGTTTATGTAAGGCATTTTTTATAAAGATAAGTAAACTTCACACTCAGAAGTTTCCTCTCTCTTCTTCTAATTCTACATTGATTATGTCTCTGCTTAACACCCAAAGGTTGTGAGCCTATCTCACCTGGGGAGAGGTGTCCCAGAATAAGAGGGAGTGATGTAGTTAGGTGGCCTTCAAAGGTCCTACCGCAAATTAAAGAATAATAAGCTATTTTAGGCTTTGGTGTCATTCTCAAGGCTTAAAATATACTTCACCTGATCTCAGGTGAGTCTTGGAGAGAAAGGCATAATACTTCAGCACATCTACTTAGCAATCTACAGCAAGTGGAGGAAAATTTTCTTCCAGATATTTTTTATTTTTAGCTGAAGTGTGGACTGGAAGCAATCCACTGGCTAGTCTGTTACCAGCAACCTAGTCCATACATGAGCAGTAACTTCTTTTGAAATCAGATTTTCACATGTTCCAGGTGCAAGAAGCAGTTAATGGATGGTCACATGGATGCCAGAGGACTCTGGAAGTAGTTATTACTTATACCTTTAGACTGAAAAATGTTCAAAAGTAAAACTCACCAGACTTCAGTGGCTACATTTTCTATGGTGATAGGCAACACAAGTGCCATGAGAGGTCACTGCCTCTCAAGAATCAGATCACTGATTTTTTGGATAATACAAAACCCTCTTAAATAAATATACAAAAGGGAAAGCAAAGTATAGTGTTTTTCACTACTACAACCCCTGACTGAAAGTGAATTGCTGGAAAGCTGAAACCCAGAAATACCTTGTTGGCTCCCAGGCTGTACTCTGTTCCCCATCATGAAGGAAACAATAGGGTTTTCAGCCTCATGTAGCTGAGAGATCTGTGTGAGCTGTGCCTTACCAACAAATCCCTCCTGAGAAAGCCCCTGGGAGGCTGCTGCTGCTGTCTGGAAAGAGGGCAAAGGAAAGTGGACAGGAAGCAGGTTAGTGCAGTTCGAGGTAGACAACATGCTTGGCAGGGCATCTGGCTTTAATCACATCCCCAGCTGGAGGTTAGAAGCCAAGTTTGGGTCTACCAGCTGTGTCTGGCATGGTAAGTGGAGGAAATTCTGCTGTTTCTGTTCTGTGTGGTCTCTCCACAGAGGGTTTGGTCTTGGGTTGGAAGGGTGAACATCTGAAAATGAGGTGTGAGACTCTGACTGAAGGGAGACAGGCCATCATTATGGAAGTATTCTGTGCGGAAGATGAACATGGCCAGAAATACCCTGCTCACTTCCGGAGAGCCTCCACCGTGAGCAGGCACATCAGCTCATGGGCAGCCCTCAGGAATCTCCATTCACAGAGTGTGAAGAAAATGCAGTGATCGGAATAGGAGTTAATTATTTTCCAGTCTTGCAGAGGAGACACCAGGAAGACATAAATGACCTCTGTGATGAAAGATATTAAATGGGAAAATCTTTACCCAGAAAATTCATCAATCTCTAGCTTGGGTTTCATTTTGGATAGTACAGTATGATGCAGGCAATGCTGGGGTTCTTTGCTGTTTAAAATTTTGATAAGGCTGATATTTGTCATGCTCATGTTGCATGCATTATAGAGAATGAGGTAAGTTAATGATATCACTGAGATATCACAGTGGCTTCCAAAGCAAGAGATTCCCCCTCGATGGTATTTTGATTCCTTGTTGTTTGTTGGATTGGTTATTTTAAATGATCATCACAGTGTGGAAACAAAAATTCCTTCACCAATCTTAAAACCTGAAATTAAATGAGAATATAGTATTTTCCTAACTGAAATTTAAAATTTTATCTTTTTTTCTTTTTTTTTGGTCTTTATCATAAGGCCTGTTATAGTCATCAGAATTTATTCAGGCTGTGAGATAAATCAAGAGTCATATGTGACTGAAATAAAACAGCTCAAGTCTGACAAGTTTTTCCTTCTGTAGAATGTCTGAGATTGTGAGGAGGAGATACTCCGATTTATATTTGGTTTTGGTTAAATCACTTTGGGAAATATAGAATATTGGTCCCGTCTCGTGAGTGGTCTTAGCCATCTGAACAGACCCCAGTTAGACTCTGATGTCCATCAAGGACCTGTGCTGCTCCCTGATTTGGCTGCTCTGGCAATGGATTTAATCTCCTGTTCCCAAGGACTAGAGCCTATAATGCTTTTCTCTGTGTATGCTGGGGCAGCCTCCAGTGTCTCAGGGCAGGGAATAGATTATGGGAGCTTACAACCAAACTAACCTCTGCTAGTTCCATGAGAAAATGTGGAGGACATGTAGAGCAAATTGCAGTTCTCATGATGAGACTTTTGGAGGGGGGAGATATTTCAGAGGCGAGCTTGGACAAGCATCATTTGACAGGCTCCCCAGGGAAGTGGTCATAGCACCAAGCCTGACAGAGTTCAAGGAGCATTTGCTCTCAGACACATGGTGTGACTCTTGAGGGTGTCCTGTGCAGGACTAGGAGTTGGACTTGATGAACCTTGAGGGTGCCTTCCAACTCAGCTTATCCTGTGATTGTGTGATTCTGGGATAAATGCCTTGGATATGCCTAGCTGTTCAAAAGCAGCTGAAAAAGTGGTTGATAAACAATGGTAAATGCTTTATTTGGGGATGCAAATGGGAAGAAATCCCCTTTTTTTCATGAAAGGGAGTATTACAAAGATGTACTCTGTTTTCTTCAGTGTTTGTTTAAAAGCTTTAGTCAGCTATATAATTTTTGCCAAAATAAGTAATAGATACAAATTCTCTAACATCTGAGTTCTTTTAGCTTAAGGAATTTTATTTCATCTTTCAATAGGATTTTTTGGCAAATTATGTTTTCCACCTACATTCAGTAGCAAAGACTTTCTGCTTTCCAGGGCAGTAACTCACAAAAGATGGTCCAAATGAGATCATGAAGTTTTTTTCTATGTCTTTTTATTTTCATATGTTCCCTTTCCTAAAATATGTTCCTTCTGAGTAACTTATGCCAGCTCATCTTCTGGTCAAAATGAATATAGCAAAACTATTTCAAGGCTTTCTAAAAAATAAAAAAATTAAAACTTACCTTTAGGTTGCAGGAAAAGGTATATTTTATAATTTAAAAAATGCACGTGGAGACTTCATTTATACAAACTTGGGCTTAAATCAAGTATTATTTTAGCTTAGCCCTCAGTTGTGTCTGTTTTCCCATGAGGTGCAGTTTCGCCAATGTCCCAGTGCTGGTGAGAGCACCGGGGCAGGAAGGCAGGAATCTTAGAGGCCATGTCTGGTGTTTGCTGTTTAGCTCACCTTCCTGAGCATGTCCCAGGCTGCCACTGCTGTGTGTGGGGATGATGCTGTGGCCAGCTTGTCAGCTCTGTCATGTCCCCTTGCTGGTCTGACAGGCATGACACAATGGCAAGAGTTTTGTGGGTGATGTGTGTGATCCTAGAGACTGATGTTGTCAGAGGGAGACCTGGCAGAATGAGTGGTTTATCTGAGTCGATACTGGGATCTCCTAAACCTGAAGGAAAGAGGTGCAACATTTTTAGAGGGACTACTGGAGTCCTGCCCTTCAGCCATCCAAGCAGGATAGAGGTCACAGTGCTAGGACCAGCTTTTATTCTCAAGCTTGTACTAACATCCTTTCCCAGCAAGAACCATTTGCTTGAACACACAGCACCTGTAGTTTGTGCATGGGTCTCAGGCTGCATACAGAAACTGTCTGTGTTGGCCTGTAAGCCCACCTGCATGCTATCAGGTCAGAATGGATGGTCTCTTTTGGGCAGCAAAGCTGCGCTCTCCAGTGCTTCCCCATGGAGCAGAGCAACGAGCTGGCCATTCCCTCCTACACGTGCCTGGGGAGTGGGGCAGAGGAGCAGATGGAATATCTGCAATACCCAGGATGGCCCTCCTGCTGCAGAAGGGAGTCAGGATGACTGCTGCCTGGAAGGAAAATGCTAATGGGGAGCCTCAGAGCAGTGTGCCTGGCATGGGGTCAGCACAATCAGCGGCTTATGGGTGCAGTGGGATTGCCAGCTACCGAGCTGACAATTCCCATGTCTTTGCCAGCAGCCATCTGGGCAAGCTGCGCATCTTGCTGCCTGAGTTCACTGGCTCCTAAGCTGTTCCAACAGATGGATTTACCTTTAGCAGATAGACGAGGAAACATCTGCAATGTTGTCTGCCTTTCTGGGGGGTTATCTCCCAAGGATATCCCTTGGCAATGGTGGATCCGAGTAATAAGGAAGCTGCTGGATGTGGAAGCTGAGAGGGGATCCTGGCAGTGATTTTTTTTTTTCTTTGCTTTTGCCTTTGTGGTATGGGCTGTCACAGCCACACATGTACATGTTGTGATGACAGGCTGGACGAATCATGTGGTGAGCCTCAGGGGACTGGTGCTAATTGCATTGTGCTGTGAATTCTGCAGAACCCCTCGGGGCTGAGTCACTGTGCCATCACCTTTTGGTCCTCATTGCCTTTAAAGGCCAGATCACCACATAGGCTGTCCTTCTCAGGGGTATCTGCCTAAGACACATCTCATATGGATGTCCTTGAAGGCTGACAGAGTCAGAGGAGTTCCAGGAGGCCCCACCAGTGTGGGAGAGGTCTGTCTAAAAGGATGTACCCCTGGGACAGGCTGTACCTTATTTCTTTTGGCCAGCAGAGATAAGTGAGCTTGTTGTGAGCATATGTGCCCAGCTGTATAGACATCACCTCAGTGTTTAAATTTGCATCTAATCTAGCTTTGACGAATAAGTGTGACTCCAGCCAAGGACTCCATGCCTTGAGCCCTGGCTCCAGTATACAGGACAAACAGTTTACCAGTAGCCCTGGTGCAAGGGCTGACACCTGATAGTCATTTGCTTCCCGGTCTCTGAGGCAGGTGGTCCCCATAGTGAATAGGGACCTTCCCTATTCCACATAGGGAAGTGTGGAATGACTGCCTGGACTCATGCCTTGCCAGCAGCATCTATACAAGGCCCCTATGGCTGCTTTCATTTAGCAACGTAAAGAGGTGTTTGCAGCAGCCAGCATTAGGTGTTTTTGTGGTTTAAAACACGTATCTGTTCTCTGGGTGAGTGCCCTAGGTGTGTTTAGGTGTGTTATGCCCTTATTGCCTATGGTCTGCAGATGTTCAACTCAGCTGTGTTCAGCCTCTGCATGGGCAGCATATTCACATCTCCAAGGGCAAATGGGTAGTTTGTGTGGGAAGCAGGCAGCCTCTGAGAGACTGGGGAATGAACTGAGAGGTTTGGGATTCAGAATTGCTGAGAACTGGCCCCTAACCCTTTGGCTACAGAGCTCTTTTGTTCTTCCCTCACTTGGTTGCACCTGCAAATATGTTAGGTAGAATGTTCAGATGTGTGCATGTCCTTCCTGGCACAGCCCTGTTGGTGGGAAGTCTCACTCCAAGAGGTGTCTTTGTCTCCCTGAAAGGGTGCATGAGCACCGGCATCCTGGGGATGGTAACAAAAGAATGGACAGGCCCCAGTGCGATGCAGCATCTCCTGTCTTTTTGGCCAAGAGGTGGGAAGCACTGGAGGCTTGCTGTGATTGACAGGAGATTGCTGTGTCTGAAGATGATTTTCACAAAATCACAGAATATTCTGAGTTGGAAGGGGGCCCACAGGGATCCTCAAGTCCAGGTCTTCAGTGAATGGCCCATTTGGGGACCAATCCCATAACCTGGGTGATGTTAGCACCATGCTCTGACCAACTGAGCTAAAGCAGCAGCCCAGAACACCTGCCCAATGCCACAGTGATCAAGGGAACAAGGAGAAAGGGGCAGCTAAATAAACTGGTGGAGGAAGGGGAGACATTTGAGAAGGAAATTGAACTAGGATATTTCTGGGATAGTCCTGTTCAGATGAGGTGGGACAAAAATTGGGAGTACTTGCAGCAACCAATGAAGATCTAAGGGATGGCAATAGGATGTGAATTATTTGAAACTTTGCAAAAATGCTTAAGGCTAGTACTGAAGAGTAAACCTTCACAGAAGTGGAGGAACTTTGGGTTTTGGAGGTTCCCCAGAAAGACCAGATAAAATACTTCCAGGCACAATAAAGCCATTTATTTGTGAAGGAACAGTTGGCTAGATGAGAAGTGCAGTTATGACACCTCTGGCTTACCAAGATGAACTGATGAAGTGATCAGCATCCTGGCTGCCATGGACAGGAAACTTTTAAAGCAAAATATGATCAAGTTTGCTCTGGCCAATTTGGAGCTTGTCAGCCAATGTGAACAAAGAGTACAAGAGCCAAGATGTCAGCTACACACTGAGAGACTAAAGAAGAAACATGTTCTGTGGACACGGAATTTAGCCAGCTAAAGGACTTGGATAAGACATGAAACTCTTATATATTTCCTATTCTATTTATAACCTCGTGGGCTGCAGAGAAAAGAATTCATATAGTTACAGCTCATAACTCCTTAGCAGGTCTTCTTAGCTACAGTGCTAGAGCTCAAATAAATGTGTAGGAGGATGTTGACCTTTGAGCAATTAATGTGACTCGTAGGAGAGTATGGCTCTGCACAGGTGACCTCAGCTCTCCAAAGAGAGGCAGAAATTTCCAGACAAAAATGAGTTTTTGAGCTCACCACTCCAGGAGAGGCTGCCTGTGGGGGGATCTTCCAGGGGGCTGAGAAAAGTCCCAGGGACTCAAGGTGAATCCCGGATCACTGTGATTTCAAAAAGGTCAGCAAGAACTTTTCTGTACTTTCTGAAACAACACTTCCTTTATGCAAGAAATTAACAAATTCAGGGCCTTCATTCCAGTTACAGAGGAAAATTTAAAAGATGTTTTTAATTTCCAACAAACCAGAAATCTCATTCTTTATGCTACAATACTGCTCATAAGGTACAAAACAAGCTCTTGTTTTCTCTTTTAAAGGTAATGGCCACCACAGAACTGGGATTTTTCCTATTTGGTGTCCCAGACATGGATGGTTTTACTTGGTGCCCCATAGTTACTATGGCAGTCCTTTACCTTCAGCAGGAGCGTCACAGTTGTCCGTCATTCACCTGTCACTGCTGAGGTAAACTAGTGAACTACTGCTCCTACACTGGCATAGTCACCCCTGCATTGATAATTTTTGAAAACATTTGTTTTCTGAAGTTATGGAAAAGAAATGTAGTGATGAGAGACAGCTGTGGTAGCTCTGGGACAAAGTCCCTACACTTGGTTTTCAGCTTGAGACAACTGATGAATGAAGGAGACATCCCACATCCAAATGTCTGTTATCAACTAGCCACCTTCACTTGAATTTTTTCTAGCAGTTGCAATCTAGCGTTGCAAGGATGGGGATTTTGATTCAGCAAGCAGCTGAGCTTCTTGGGGATTCCCTTAGTCCACCACAATCATGCACCAGAATGATCTAATTAACGTCACAATGGGGCTACACAAGGCAGCTGCTAGGAAGGGTACAAGGGAAAGGATACTTTGCAGGATAAGGTTGTTATGTGTGTTTGTCTGGGGCTTCCACTTCCTGGAGGAAAAAAGTGTTCTGGATTGAAAAACTGTGGGATAGGTATGCAGGTGAGCATGGGTAGTGTGAGAAGAGGGTTGCTTTAAGTAAGTATGGTGCTTAAACTAATTTTTAAGAGAGAAAATGAGTGATTTGCCTGAGGTGGAGGGCAGCTGAGTGGCCTAAAAGGTGAGGACTTGGTGGCTTCCTGTTGTGGGACAGAAGGGCACTCCCAGATTTGGTCATGAATTTAAGTATCTGAGGAGTTATGAGAGTTCAGCTATTATTGTCCTGTGCTGTAGGAAGTGCTTGGAGAAAAGCTAAAGAGATTAATTACTAAGGGTGTTGCTGGTGAGTAGAGAATTAAGAAGTGCAAGGGATGACATGCTGTGAAGCTCTGACCTGTTCATCTCTCCAGTGCTTATAGAGGTGGTAGAATCAAAAGGCAAAAAGGTGTGGTCATCCTGTCCCGCTCAGATCAGTGATATGGAAGAATTGATTCTGGCTTTCTCTCTTGTGCTGCAAGTGAAATAGCACTTTGGATGGAAAATAAGTGAATGGTCACCGCAATAGTTAATTAGGAAAGTTGGAACTGACCTTAAAGGTCACCTAGTTCCAACCTCCCTTCCAAGGGCAGGGGCACCTTCCACTAGACCAGGTTGCTCAGAGCCCCGTTCAACCTGCCCATAAACAGTTCCAGGAACAGGGCATCCACAGCTTCTCCAGGAAACCTGTGCCCATGTCTCACCACTCTCACAGTAAAGAAATTCTCTTAATATCCCACCTAGACATATTTGCTTTTGGTTTAAAGCCATCCTCTGTTGTTCTATCAGCACAACTTGTAAAGTGTCCCTGTCTGATTTCCTTTTAGGTCCTCTTTAGGCACTGGGAGGTGTTTAGGGTCTCCTTGTAGTCTCTTCCTCAGGCTGAACAGCCCCAGGTCTCTCATCCTGTCTTCATAGGAGCAGTGCTCCAGTCCTCAGTTAATTTTGTGGTCCTCCCCTGGACACATTCCAGCAGGTTTATGTCCTTCTTATGGTGGGGGCCCCAAAGACGGTTGCACTCTTTAAGATGGGGTCTCACCACAGCAGAGGGAGAACCCCTCCTGACCTGCTGGCCATGCTGCTTTGGATGCAGCCCAGGCTTTGTGGGCTCCAAGTGCACATTTCTGGGTCATGTCAAGATTCATGTCCATGAACATCCACAGATCTTTTTCTCTGAAGTGATCTCAATCCATTCTACACGCATTTTGTATTTGTACTTGCCCTGACCCAGTTGCAGGACTTTGTACTTGGTGTTTTCCATGAGGCTTGCACCAGCTCACCTCTTAAGCCTGTCAAGGTTCCTCTGCATGGTCCCTTTCCCTCCGGCATGGTGACCACACCACACAGCTTGGTGTCATCAGCAAACTCGCTGGGGGTGCACTCAGTCCCACTGCCCACATCTGTAACAGGGGAAGGGGAGACTTCTCTGCCTCTTTGTGTTCCCACACAAGGCAAGGTGGCCTGACTGTGCCTTGTTTGCTTAGGA
>VYZP01027850.1:0-10198 GCA_013400635.1 Hypocryptadius cinnamomeus
CCCCGTCCCAGCCCCGGCCCTGCCCCTGCCCAGTCCCTGCCGCCTTCCCGCCTCGCCCGGCGCCCTCCGCGTTACCGTGGCGACGGGCGGGAGCTGCGGCGGGCCGGGCGGCCGGGCTGGCCGGGCTGCGGGGCTCGTACCGCGGGCACAGCGGCAGCGGGGGCAGCAGGAGCCGAGGGGGGAACGCGGCAGGTAACGAGAGGGGAGGCGGGGAAAGCTCGAGGGGTGCTATCCGTGCCCCGGTCACCTCAGGTGCCCGGCACAGCCAAGGCAGTCCCTGTGCCGGTGTCACCTCTGGTGTCGGTCTCCTGTGGCTCGTCCTGTGGCAGCATCCCCTCTGGTGCCTGGTCCTTTTTCAGCCAGTGCCCCTCTGGCAGTGTCACCTCCGGTGCGGGTCCCCTGTGGAGACAGCGGCGCTTTAGCAATGTCCCCTCAAGTGCCTGCTCCCTGTGGAGCCAAGGCTGCGGCGCCATGTCATTGCCCACACGTCTGTGGGTACTGGTACTGTGCGCTTGAGAGCCCCACTGCTCTCCCCCACCAGGAATTAGGAATTAGGGCTGTTTCACGCTCCCCTGTCACCCATAATGTTCTTGCATGCAGGCAGGCATGCCCCCATGTCCTTGTGTCCTGCTGGAGCCACAGAACCGGGCCGGTCTCAGCAAGAGCACTGTTCTGATCGTCCTGCCGAGGTGTTTGAGGGCTGCGTGTCTCAGACTGCATCTGCCAGGCAAGGCAGTGGCCAGTCAATAGGAATCCGAAATCGTGTTTGAGGGCAGTTACAGCCGGGGTGGAGGTTGATCACGGTGTGCAAAGGTGCAAATGTTTGATGAGGGCAGCTGTGGATCTATGGCAAATTAAGTTCATGTGCTTCATAGTGTCTTCGCAAATCATTGACGTCGCACAGCAGGGAATGATCCAAACCAAATTTCCGTATGGAGACCCAGGGCTAGGTTCGAGCACAGCACCACCTCTGGTATCTCAAGAGATACCAAAGTGCGAGAATTGCTGTCATAGAGCTGAGCTTACTCTGGAAGTTTTTGTCTCGCCCATTCCAGCCTGTAATTAGAGCTGTACTCCCCTGTCCTTGTTGTTTTTAATGAGAAAATTGCATAATATGAAAGGAAAGCACAGAACTATCCAGTTTGCACTACTTGGCTATGTAAATGAATGCATTTAAGAATCTGAATTATTTGATTTTTGGTGTTTTAACAGGTTAAAACGACAATCAGTATTATGGAGGAGGACTTAGAAATGTTCCAGGAACAAGCTGTGACTAAGTACGTAATGACTTACTCTCTTGGGAGTTGAATATATGATGGAATTGAATTATGTATGTTTATTAAAAATGTGAAACACAAAATATTAATGATTTTGAAAGCAAACTTGATCCTGTATTTCTTCTGCATTCCATGCAAACTGGAGAAGTTGCTGATAATTAAGACAAGATATCTTATTACTTTGGCTAGTACTCTACTCACTGTTTCTGTTAGTTATTTTAATGTTTTAAATATTCATACCTGAACCAGAGATGGAGGGAGAATGAAAGTTACGTAGGGTTTTATTAAGATATTAAGAAATGTTATTTCAAACTTTTTTTTAAAAGTACTTGAAGTTGCTAGGCTACAGCAATATAAACTTACATATCACAGCTCTTAAAACAGTAAGAATCTTGAAAACAAGATTCATTGCTGAAGTCCTAGCCTTATTTTGCATAGATAATAACTACAACTGTTCTCCCCAAGTATTAAGTGCACTTTTCATAAGAACACATAATCTTTTTTTATTTTTACATAGTCCAAGTTTAGTTCTTTTAATGTTAATCTAAAAAATATGTTAGTATTTAGTTAATCTAAAAAATATGTTAGCACAGTCTTTCTAAAGAAATGAGAACATGAGTAAGAATTGATGTAGCACCTCATCCCATTCAGCACCTTCAAGGAACAAACAAATATAAGAAGCACTTCCCCACTTAATGACTTAAAACAGAATATTTATCCATCATAATTTTGTAAGTAAACTTACTAACTACTTTTCAAATAAACCAGTTTATTATGCCATTATTACCAAGAAACAGCACAACGCAATATGATGCATATTAAGTGTAAAAATATTTCTTAAAATAAAAGAGGCATGATCTATCATACCTTATTCTGGCCCAAGAAAGTTTTTAATGGGATTTAAAAGTGTGCTTTCAGGGAATTCTTTTTTCATATCATAGTTACATGATTTGTAAAAGTAGCCATGTAAAAACTTGAATTAGAAAACCCCAAAGGTATTGCTGTTCCTTGGCTACAAGTCAGAAGCCTATTTCAAAAATTCAGAATTCTGCCTTGCCTTTATTTTAATCAATATATGAAATTTCAGGCTATTTGCAGATGCATCTAGAAGAGTTTGTCCTATCATAAACCATAATTCTTGCTAGCTAGTTAGTTCCATTAACTATATAAAGATTCTGGAAGAGTAGTTTAGGATACATCTTCACTGAAAAGAAACAATTTCAGTCTATGCTGACAGTATTCCAGGGATAATACAGTGCCTTTAAAACTTGGGAAAATGGCTGAGTAATGGTGGTGAAAATCATGACAATTACATTCCAGCTGCAAGGACTCATAAATCACAAATTGTCTATCCATAGATGTGAATGATTCACTATGGCTGAAAGTTGTTAAATAAGTTGGTTGTAGTTCTTATAATGGAAGTTTGGGGTAGAAGATTCTATCACAACTGGTTTGTATATTTCCTATTTTTAGAGCAATGTTTGCAATAATTAAATTAATTAATATTGACTGTAGAAGCTGTGGTAAATATCCAAACCTAATGAATATATTATGTAAGACTGAATAAGTTTTACTTTTGTTTGCATAAATATGGCCATACTTATTTTCCTATTTGTGATCAAATGTAAATAATATGGGAAGAATGTATAAATTCAAGACGGACAGTATGAACCAAACATTTCTTAAATCACCTGTTTTTAAATAACAACTTTATTCTAGAGTGTATGGACAATACCATTCTTTCTACCATTCACTTTTCTGCCTGTTAGGAAACAATCAGAAAAATGCTGACCTGTGCAGAACTCCAAAGCAAAAGATGGATAAATAGAGCTAGAAAGGTCTAACCAGTGCAGAAATCCTTTCTGATAAAGAAAAAGGCCTGGAGGTGGTAAATCTTTTTATCTGGATTTTTGCCTAAATTTGGAAACATTTTGTTTTACATGAAGATAAATAGTTATTAATGACAGTAGAATATGACTCATCTCTATTTTCACTTATATGGAGACAGAATAAAAGAAGACTAAGAGCTTGCCTACATCACTTTAAAATGAAATAACTTTAAGTGTTTTGAGCTGTTTCAAAGTAAATGAACCAAAAAAAAAGTACTGCCACTTGCTAAAGTACAAGTCATTACTTCCCTGTATGACAAATCCATTTGATGTATGCATTCGGCAAATTGGGAATGCTGAATCTACGTGGGTAAAAAAGCCCATGTGTACTTCTTTGCTTATGAAAAAATTTGTTCTTTGTGTGTTACATGTGCTACACATATGTTACATGTGTTACATTGTGTGTTACATGTGTGTTACATGTCTTACTAAACAAAAGAAACCCTTGCATTCCACATCCAGTGATGAAAATAAATTCTCATGACTGTGGTGCCAAATAATTGGCCGTATTCTGAGGGAGATACCCAGCACTCTTTCCGAAACACTAATGGGCTAAAGCAATAGTTACTGCAGCAAGTAGCCCCTCTCTGCTAGTGGGTGGAGATGACTGCAGGTGTGTCTTCAATACCAGAGCCTTGGTACAGAGTAGTTTTGGTAGTAGAACAGCAGCAGTAATCTACAACTTCACATACAGATTTCCTTTTGCAGCTGCAAGTGTGCTTAGGGGATCCAGGTAAGGAATTAGAGAAAGTGAAGATGGACTGAGAAGCTCTTTCAGAAGGAATTTTTCTTTCAACAGCTCCTTTATATATAATGATCGCTCTAGATTCAAGAAGCATGCAAGAACTGTTAAGAGACTTTTTTTTAGCAACAAATGCAGAATTTGCCATGTGCAGGAAGATCTGAAAGAGGCAGGCGAAATTTAAGAGTGAAAGGTGTCTGCCATCGTGGATCTGAAAGGGTAATCTGATGATCTAGGCTAGAAGTTGCAGTCCTACTTGCATAACAATATTTAGATTATCCATGTGACACACAGTAAAGCAAGCACCTGTTTCTGAAGGCTAAAATAATACAGCTGAGTCATTGCTGGTGGTTCACCAAAGTGTTGCCATGTGACATTAGAGGAGGCTGGAAGTGCACAGGTCTTAACATCAGTATCAAGGAAAAGGCAGTCCTGGTGTACCAGGTAGACCTGATAAAGCAGTATCAGTTTATCTTCTGTTTTCAAAATCCCGTTTTATATTCCACCCAGAGGCAGTCAAAGTTTACCCATCATTAATGCTGCTTTTGAGATGGGTTCCAGGCACTTAGGAGAGGGGTGTTTTTGTTTGGAGAGATATACATCCCTTGCTTGGACTTTGGTTACTGTCATCCTATGATTCATATTAAATTTCATAACAACATTACCAACAGTTTTAACATTAAAAAATCATTAAGATTTATGTGTGCATTTAAAAAGCCCTTCCAAGCTTAACATTGATACCATTACAGTTTCAAAGATTTGTGGATGTAAAAGAAGTTTTAAAGAACTTCAAAAAATCATGCTAAGTTTTAATTATGATGTTATAAATCTAACAAATTCGCTCCAATTTCCTGTAATAATTATCAAAACAAGGGATGTGCACCATTTAGGCACCAAATAAAAGATTTGTGATAAACCCATATCCGCATTAAGGAGCTGTTTTTTCAGTTTAGTGCAGTCAAAGGTTGAGCATGCAGGCAAACTCAAGATTGATGAAGTGAGGTTCCACCTACATTTGAAGGCATCATTTAACTTTCCCATTTCTTTCTGTTGTTGAAAACTGGTTAGTTCGGTCACAGTTAAAACAGAATTGTAGCAATGTAAATAAAAATTTATTTTCTCCCTTATTCTTTATTTGAAAAAATAAATCTCTTTATGTTTTCAGAGATTCTCCATGTGAAGCTGAACTTCAGGAATTAGTGCATCAAATTGACATCATGGTAAACAGAAAGCAAGTAGAATGGGAAAGAAAGATGAGAGCTTTGGAAGCAAAGATGGATATCCAGGATCAAGAATTAGCAAGTGCCCAAAGCAAACTGGATCAAAAAGGTCAAGAGGTATTTAAGAATATCACATTCTATAAAGAATTTATTCTTATAGTTTCTTATTAGTATGCTTTAAATTCTCCATAAGACCGTTTGTTCTATCATGTAAAAATACCAAACACCCCTTAAAGGTCACTAATTATCCTTAGTGTTTTGTTTTAAAGTGTGCTTCTGTTCTGAAAAGTGATTGTAAAAATGTCATTGAAAATCTCATATTTCTTCTATTTCCCTAAAGTCTACATCAAATATTCTCAGGTTAGCTGTGAAAAGATAGTTTGATGTTTTTTTCTAAATGCCACCACTTCTCATTTCATCAGAAATTTTAAATGGAAGAATGCAGTTCAAAAAGGTTCCCAAAATAATGTCTGTTACTCCTGTTTATTCCTGATTTTTAACATTTTACATTATATACTGTCTTTGTAGGATAATTTTACTCATTGTGAAGACTTGAAATGTATTACTACTTTGACTTTCGTATGAAACTTAAAGCCCCGGTGTACCTGATGTTGTCTGTATTTCACAGACTTTTCTTCTGAATAATTATTCAGAAGCATCAAGAAATCTTTGCATAGCATTCAGTTCTAGTTCAAGCCAGCTGAATTTAGCATGAGGGCATCGTTGTGTGAGCTAGGCGGCTAAATTGCCCGTGGGAGTTTTGAAAATTGAGTGACTCTCCCTAATGAGCAATTAGGAAATTGCCCTTAGTCCCTGCAGTCAGAGGAACCAAGAGAAGTATTCGAGTAACCCATCCTGAAATCATCAATTTATTTGCTGTACAGAGACATTATCTGAAATACTTCAGCATATTCTACCAAGCTTCCAACTGCCCCTCCAGAAAAGCACAGGTGCAATGTATGCTCTCTGTCATATTTCGCAGGTCTCTGTGAAACTCAGTAATAATTTATGGTATCACAAATGGCACTGCACTTAGGGAGCTGAAATGAGTCCACGGTGTCTTCTGGTAATTTGTACATAAATACTGGAAGGTCATTTGTATCATTTTATAAGCCGTGCACGGAAAATTTTCACAATGGGGAACAGCGTAGTTGGGTTAAAAAAGCTTTCAGGAATGGTCTTTCATGACAGACTTGTACAGTATTATGACTAAATCATAACATCAGCATGCAATGAGATTTTTTACTATAAAATCCCTAATTTGATGTTGACTCAGTCTAGGTCGGTGATATGCAGTTCTATTATCAAGCTACTGATTTAATACTTATTTTTAATATCTCTTCTTAAAGAGGTGATCTTCTTTCAAAGTTTCAAATTACTTTCCCAAAAATTACATATTTTGAAAAATGTCAGAAAAGGTACATTTCAATGCTTATTTTAACTTTAGGTGGGACTACTTCAACAAGAATTGGAAAACTTACAGAAAACTAAAAATGAAATGGCTCAGAGTTATGAGACTCAGCTTCAGGCACTGAAATCTCAAGTAAGAAAAATGTCAGTTTCATTATTTTGTGTATAAAAAACTTACACATGCCAAATTGTATAGATGTGCCATCATGGATTTGGGAAAGATGAATCGTGTCATACAAATGATGATGACTACAGCTTCCTACCAGGCTCCATTATAATTTATATAGTCGTGTCGAAACTCTTTGGATGGATTTTTGATGTGGATGTGACATCTGTTATGAAGACTGATACTTGATTTCCTAACTTCAGACTAATAAACTAAAGCCTTGGTGAATGAATAAAGTAGGTAATTGGATTCATGCTAATATGAGTCTGATGCACGTTAGGGATTTTAAGACTTATACTGTGCTTATCATGTCTTTGCTATATCTTTTTCTGGTTTTAGTTTTCCTGATTTATACAACTGTTGAAGTGGCCTGATAGCTTTCCTTTAGGTATAGATTTCCTTTGTATCAAAACTGGAGTAACCCACATTAATGATGTTTGGAATTTGTTCTGACTTTATTTATTTCAGAGTGTTCATGCAGCCCAGAAAGCCAGTTGTATCCTGGGTTGCATAAAAAGAAATGTGGCCAACAGATTGAGGAAGGTTGTTCTCCCCCTTTTCTGCTCTGGTGAGGCCCCACCTGCAGTGCTGTGTCCAGCTCTGGGGTCCCCAGTACGAGAAAGATTTGGACCTCTTGGAGCAAGTCAAGAGGAGGCCATGAAGAAGATCAGAGGGATCTGGACCATCTCTCTGGTGAAGACAGGCTGAGAGAAAGGACAAGGGTTTTAAAATGAATGAGTGTAGATTTAGAATGTACCTGAGGAACAATTTATGATTTTTTTCAGTGAGGATGATGAGACATTGGAACAGGTTACCCAGAGAAGTTTAGATGCCCCATTCCTTAAAGTGTTCAAGGCCAGACTAGATGGGGCTTAGAGCAAGCTGGTCTAATGCAAGGTGTCCCTGTTTATGGCAGGGGAGTTGGACTAGATGGTCTTTTAAAGGTCCCTTTCAACACAAACCATTCTATAGTTTTATGATGCAGTTTGGCTATGTCTGCTCTGCATCTGTCTTTTTGTTTCTTCAGTGTTTTCTACTTCAATCATGAATATAACTTTGTAGCAAACTTGAGTTGATTCTGTTTCTCAGATTTTAACAGCTAAGGTACACAACTCTACATTGTTTTTCCTGCTACTTTTCAGTTCCCTTCACTGGATTCTTCTACCAGAGATGTAGTGTTATAATTCAGAATTTCCAGTCACCCCACTTAGTATATAGTGATGTCAGATTGCATAAATTGAATGTTATTATTTTCATTTAGAAGAGTTAGTACACCTGAGTCCATCAAATTAATAAATGTATTACTTATTTTTAATGTTATGTTGTCTTTATCTTTTCTTTTACAATTGAAAACGGATTTGGAAAACAATTCTGTAAATAGGCAGTGAATGCTTTGGCTGTTTTGTAATTCACACTTCTAATCATTTGGGAAAGTAGCTAGAAATAAAAGCTGGTTTATAAATTACACAAATTACAGGAAAGCATCATCTTAGCATGATTGTCGAGAAGATAAACATCACACAATAGAAAGGAGTGTGATATTTTATGCATAAGTAGTAAGGTATCTTTTAGCAGTGGAGAACTATTCTCAAAAATATAGTAAAGCTCTTTTTTCTTTATAACATTTGGTGCAATATTTTTCACTTCTTAATTTTTTTTTTTTATCCCATGTTAAAAAAGCTTGGGTTTATGTTATATGTTGTTGCTATATCTTCACTGACATTGAACCTTCTGAAATTGAAAAGTCCAGGCAATTTTTCATAAAGATTTTTATTTTGGAGTGTTTAATTACAAGTCCTTTGCATGGGCAAATATAACCTGTTTTCTCTTTTATTTTTTTTAAAGAACCTGACATTTTCTAACCTACAAGCTTTTCTCTTTAAACCTGGTTATATTTCTTCCTCAAATTCTCCTTTTTAGTTACCACTCAGACCACTTAACCTTTCTTTGGGTTTCTTGATTGCTTCTTCTTCTATCTTTATGCAAGATAAACTTGATAGAACTTTGGATTTCTAGCTTTTATGAATATACATCAGTTTCCCAATCCATGTCTCCAAACACTTCATTCTCTCAGTCATCCTGTTCCTTTTTCTAAAGGTTCCAGCACTGATGCTGTTTGCATTTTATTTTCCAGTCCCCATTCCTCTCCTTTGACCAAACCATATTTTTTCATGAAATATCCACCTCATTCACCTCGACTGAAAAAGAAAACTGTTAAATGCCTGTGTTAAGGGGCCTCCTTGATTCTCCATGTGACAAACAGAAGTCTGCCTGTCAGAACAATTCCTAGCACCTATGCTAGACAATAGGACTGTCCCACTCTGCTCCTCTAGCTTTTGCCACAACGCCTTATGGAGTTTCCTTCCTGAATTACAGTGCTGTATTTTCTGCAATGGAATGGCTCTAATGTCCCTGGTTCTGAGCTACACAAACTCATATCTAAAATATAGACCTTCTGTGACAATATTAATCTTTGTCTTACCTCCTTTGATTCCCTTCTTTCGGTTCTTATTCTCACTTGGAAGTTATATCACCTTCTAAACTGTAGAATCTTATGAGCTACAATTTAGTTTTGCACAAATTGTGTGCTACCATTTACCAATAGCATTGCATCTTTTTCTACAGATGTATTCTTAAAATCCCGCTCAAGATTTCTTCCTTCCTAATCTTGATAGAAATAGTAAGGATGACTTTTTCTAGCTGTCAGAATGCTAGGCTATTCAGAACAAATTTATTTTCTGTTTAATGAGCAGTATTCCCTCTGAATTGATTGTGTGCCTGTTGAATGCAGTAAAACCTATATTTTTCTTGTATTAGGGAAATAATTCCTCGTATGTAATAATTCCTCGTATGTAATAATTCCTCCTAGGCCACACTGCTGTATTCATTCAAACATGCAGCATTTTGTCATAACTAAATAGCAAAAACTTCTGAGGTTCATCTGCATTACTTTGATCCTTCTTTTTCTTTTTCTTATATTAATGTCTAGTAGTTATTCTCACTTTGATATTCTCAGCAAAAGAACAAAGATTCTGTCTTTCTCTAAGAACTTTGCAACTAATTTCCTTACTTACACACGTAAAAGCTAAATCTGAGCTATCCCAGGCTCCCTTTAGAATCAACAGAAAGAAATGGACACCCCCAGAATACAATTCATCTCAGTGTATGATAAGAATTTAAGATAGCTGAAATGACTAAGCATTTACAGCCAGATTTTTCTGATGCAGAGTATCTCAGGCTTGTATGTCTAACTTCCAGAAATCTAAACTGAGATGGATTCTACCCCAGAACTCACTAAAATGCATCATTTTTTTTTAACATGCGCAACATGCGAACAGATCAACTTGGAACTTTTAAAGCAAATATCTGGCCTTAAATGGAAGGATTTTTGTCTTTCAGTTTAGTTTCCAGTCATCATAACATCCAGACAATAATTTGCCTTTAATATCCTACTGTCATTAAATATCTAAGATTCAAACTAAATTTTCTCATTT
>VYZP01027853.1:1097-35224 GCA_013400635.1 Hypocryptadius cinnamomeus
GAACCATCATTCAAAATGAGGTACATGCTGGCTGGAGATGCTGAAATCTATTATAGATAATTATTAGATGCATATGTAACTTCAAGACATCCCTAAGTTTAAGTTTGTATTTTTAAACAGACTTGTGATTTTTTTTTGTTTGTTTATTTTAACAAATAAACTTGGAGTGTTCTCAAGTGAATTTGCATTATATTTGGCTGATGCAAAAGTGAGCTATGGCTCCTCTGGAAGATTCAATGACAGCAAGTAGTAGGACATATGGTTACCAGGGAAATGGAGCATTCACTGGTCAGATGCTTGGTTGATTTCTATAATAAATAGCTCACTGAGCATATGAATTGTATCTGGAAAAATGATTAATCTTATGGCACTAGTAAGAAAAAATCCTAATATATTCATGTCAATAATAAACCTTACATCAAATTTGTCAGTGTCTCCAAAACTATTACAAAATTCATTTCCATGTAAGTCACTTTGCAGGTCTTGATCCACGATTGGAAATCAATGACTGCTTCAATGAAGTTCTGTCTGTGTATATGATAAAAAATTTTCAAGTATTCAAAGGATTAAAACACAAATAATAAATTTAAAAATACAATTATCCACACTTTTTTTGATTTCGAAATGCTCAGATATAACATAGACCTAAAAAAATCTCATGAAAATTCAACAGCTCCTGTTAGCCTTGTCTTACATGAGCTCTCTTTTTTTTCTTTCTCCCAAAAATCTCCAGTTTACAGAAAATGTAATTGGTTTATATCTGCATATTTTGCCATTAGAAAAAAACAAGTAGATCTTTCCATTTTCTTCAAGGAACTTCTGATAGTTTTCAAGTTACATAGCTGCAAGGCTTTTTTCATTGCAAAAAATCATCTTGTGATCTCGGTTAGCTGTGACTGTAACTCTAACTCTGTTGTGATGTCTAACTCTATTGCTATATAAATAAAATATATATAAATAATTTATGTTATGCTATAATATAAATAATTTCTTATTAAATGCATTAATAGGTGAAATATTCAGGCATGCTGATTAGTATTAAAGCCAGTATGAAAAAGATGGAATTTTTTAATGTCTATTTCCTTCTCATAAGTAATCTTTAATTGTACCTCATAGAAACATAGTCTTTAATGGTTAAAATAATTGAGACAGGTTATGTGTTTACAAGAACCTGTTAGGAAATGTAAACTTCTACATAGGCCTTTCAATCAAATTCAGAGGTTTTGAAACATCCCAGCGAGGTATAGCTAAAATTGCTATGATGATTTATGTCAATAACTCATGTAAGATTTCCATTAAAGCTTTCATTTAAATAGAGATTGAATTAAGAACATATTCATGCAGAAAACCCCTGTGTATTGAGTAGTTATAAAAAACAAATGATTATCAATTTCCTCTGTAATGTTTGTTACCTATAGCTATTGCTATCAAAGAACACCTGGTGACCAATAAGGGACATAATATTTTATATCTGAATAGAAACATCTATCTTGAAGAATGACGAAGTTTAGTAACCATATCTTTAGAGAGATAGTTCACCTCCAATAAATGATAATTCAGTGACTGGAAGTCAGAAGATAAGATGGAGCAAATTTGCAGCACAACAGCAAACAGACAACTAGGGACTTCTTGAGTTTTTTTCAGAAACAAAATCCTCAACATCAAAATTCACTGAGACCAATTTTGTTTCCAAATGCATTATACTTTGAGAAAGAATTTTTAAAAAAATCTTTCTTGAGTCTGAGGGGGAGATTGGTTGCGCTTTCTGCGGAAATGATATACTAAAAGGCTATAGCTGATTCCACAAAAAAACAGCCAACCAGCCAAAAAAACCAATCAACAAACAAACAAACAAAACCAAAAACTCTTTGTTATATAGGCCAGAAAGCATTTTACAGCTAGTCCCTTATCTGAGAGACCAGCTGTAACAATAGCTGTGTTCCCTGGAGCCACTGGTAGCCCCATAGGTGGGGCAGAGGATGGGGCTGAGTACTTGACAGCTTGATCTTTAGACCTGATCTTTCTCTTTATACCTTCATATGGAAAAATCTTTGTATGCCAAAGATCAGTGTTTCCAAGAGAACGGGGCTTTCTTTGCTCTATTCCTCCAAAATATGCCTCCTTGAATGGCTGAATTCAGATTAGTCAGTCACATCATCAGGTAGCAGAGACCACCAAAAAGTAGACATATTTTTGGCACTAAATAGCCCTGGGTCCTCTGTTGAAGCCAAAAAAGCCCAATCTGTGTTGATCCCAGAAAGAGCAGTTTAACAAACATAACCTATCAGGCTGAAGAAGAGAGCCAAGCTCATGTCACAGCAATACTCCTTCTCAGGTGCTGCTGGTTAGATATTATCAGGCATACTGATTTTGCTGATATTTTCCCAGCATTTCAGATGAAATTGCTTTTTCAGTCCATGCCATTTATTACCCCGTTAAAGCTCTAATGCTATTATCAAGAAAAAGGAACCTCTCCTTTTCTGTCAGAGGTGAAGCTTGTTTCTCCTCTTGTTGCTAATTATCAGCACAGGTTTTGCAGAGTATCTTGTGGGGCCTTCATCATTAATTTCAAAGCCATGCATTAAAAAACATCAAGAATTCTAAGTCATATGTGGGTGCTCTGGGTACATTTTCTGAACCATACTTAAGTCATCATAAAGAACTAAAAGGATTTTCATAAGCTAAAAAAAGTTTTTCTTTTCCTAGTTCTGCCAAGTTTATATTCCCAGGGAAAAAGAGTTCTAATGTTGAAGGTAGCATGGTAGTGGGGTTTTTCTCCCAGTTACCTCAGACAAAAGCTGTAATATATTAATTAATTTAGAGATGTTATTTAGCAGAGAAGCTTCCAAAACCTGTTGAAAATGAAGGAAGAAAAGGAGTGAATGATAACTTCTGGTTTTCTAGTAATTCCCTGCTAACACAGGCATTCTTCAGACTCTCAGGTGAGTGCTGGCAGGATCTATTTGTATCTCTTCACTTCCAATTCGTTAGAAAATAAAATGCAGATGTTAATCTAAAACCATTAGTGATGTATCTTGGGCCATATGTACCAGGCAGTATGTATATGTTGCTAATTCCCCTGTCAGTGTTGTTTTTCTTACTTTCCAGCCAAAGTGGCTGCTTGACACTGAATTTTATAAAAACACTATCTAAAAACTTGAAATATTCCTTCACCTAGTCCTACTGCATGAAACAGATATTTTATAACCATGCATAGTTTAAAAAGAGAAGATTTTCAAGTACAGTGAGGTTAGCTGTTACAAATAAATCAGAAAATAAAAGTTAAAATTTGGAGTGTAGAACACACCTGCAAAGATTCTGCCCTGGACCCCCCATTAATAAACAAAAAAAGGGAAGAAAGTTACTTTATTTTCTATACAGCACAGATCAAAGCCAATTGCTTTCACTCTGCATTCACTGGTGCTTTGATTTTTTATCATGACCACAGTCAAATACCTCCCTCCTATCCCATTACTAATCTCTCCTGTCATTAGTCAATGGCATGCTGAGGAGCTTCACCACAAGCAAGGGGAAAGATGTTGAGTGAGAATATTTCTCTTTTCCCTACACACATCTGCACACTTTGCTTAATTGCAAGGCACAGTTTGCTTAATTTTTATTTTTAGATAAGCAGGTTTTAATCCATTTTTTGACTGCTGAATAAGTGTAAATTAACACTTCTGTTCTTGGATTCCTAATGTCTCATGCAGTACAAACCCACATCAAGAAAAAAACATACATGAAGTATTTGAGACCTAGATACTTCTTTTCCAACAGTATTTTTTCCTGTCTGATTGGATCACTTCTCATTACTCTTGTGACAGTGTTTCATTACAATCTGGTATGAGAAAAGAAAAAGTAATGTAATTTCCATATGTCTTGTACATTTGTATGTTTCTGGTATTTTTATGCTACAATACATTAATACACAACTGTTTGTAGCCAAAATTATCAGATGACTGTTTTGACACATGAGGTTCTCTCATAAAATATGGTGCTGTCTTAAAGCAGATGTAATTAATGGCAAGAATATAGAGATTAGAGGGTTACTCTAATGGGTCAGGTGAGCTAACCCATTTCATATGAGACTAACAGAGGAAAAAACTGAAAATACATGCAACGCTGATTTGAAAATGCTAAAATACATTTTAGCAAATGCTAAAAATATAAATACTCATATTTTGCTTTTAAATTATAGATCTGATACCTTAACATGCAGAACCTTGTATTGGGTGACAAGGGTGACACCCTTGTATAGGGTGATTTACCTGTTGGTAGCAGGGAGCCACAGGGTTGGCTCCTGTGGGAAGCTGCCAGAAGCTCCCCCCATGTCTCATGGAACCAACACCAGTTGGTGCCAAGAGGGACCTGCCACTGGCCGAGCCTGAACTCATCAGTGATAGTGCTAGCACCTCTGGGATAACACAGTTAAGGAGAAAAATAAATAAAAAAGGTGTCTGTAGCCAAAAAGAGGAGTGAGAGTAGATGACAGGAACAGCCCTGCAGACACCAAGGTCAGTGCAGGAGGTGCTCCAGGTGCCCCAGCAGAGATTCCCTGCAGCCCATGATGCAGACCACAGTGAAGCAGCTGTGCCCCTGCAGCCCATGAGGGTCCACAGGAGTGCAGAGATCCACCTGCAGCCCATGCAGCAGGTGGGTGCCCAAAGGAGGCTGTGAGGCCGTGGGGAGCCCATGCTGGACCAGGCTCCTGGCACTCATGGACCCATGGAGAGAGGAGGCCATGCTGAAGCAGGTTTGCTGGTAGGACTTGTGACCATGTGAAAGGGACTCTTGCTGCAGCAGTTCTTGAAGAACTGCATCTCACATCGGAGATGCTCCTGGAGGGCTGCCTCCTGAGGGAGGGACCTTAGGCAGGAGCAGGGGAAGAGCGTGTGGAGTCCTGATGCTCATGATGTCTCAGAAGGGATGGAGCTCAGTGTTTTTTGGGTCAGCTGCCTCTGACTTCAGGGATCTTACCTGCTCACCTCAAAATCAGCATAGATAGATCCAAACTGAGAATTTCGATATCACTCTCCTGTTTCTCTATTTTTTTCCTACAATATAATTCATGTCAGAGGCTAGCCACACTTCCATGAGATGGAGGTGTTCTCACTATGAGAAAAAATGGCTATGTAATGGCAACTGAATATTTACTATTCTGATAATTACCAGCATTTACAGCGAAATAGTAAAATTACTCTCAGCAGTGTTGAAACATGTGTTGTTTTTTTTTTTCTCCTCATCTTTAGTAGCCACGCAGAAGGAGCTAAAAGGGTTAAAACTAAGATCTCATTCCCTTTGTGCAACAGAGAAACAGCTAAAGAAAATTACAACTAATAATGCTTTGCACTTTCCAAATTACCTGCAAATGCATTTTGCAGCTGAGCTTGTCAAAAATCTCAAGAATTTCAATACCCAGAGGCTGGGCAGGCAAGAGGAGGATGGTCTGGTAGGAGGAGGCTTGCACGGGTAGCCCAGCAGAGCGTGATGTGTTATTCTGCACTCTGCTGATCCTGTTCTGGGAAGAGAGTTGGATATTACTCACTGGAGGTACTCAGACTAGTGGAAGCTGTATTTTTTTGAAAGGACTGATTAACAATCAGAGGGCTTTTTTTTTTTTCTGTCAGCTTAAGGAGAGGTTTTTTTGGTGTTTATCATGTCTGTTTGAAACTCCTCTGTCAGGCATTTTGGATGTTAAAATAAGGTGTGAGGAGGTGGGCTAGTGGTGAAAGAACAAATAGTAAAAAGATGTGCATGAGAAAGACAAATGGAGATCTTTATCACATATCACAAAAAGTGCAAATTAAAAAAAGGTGTAAAAATGGGTTTTGAAAAGTCTGCTAATTTAAAATGTTCTCCTACTTTTGGTGGATTTTTCCAATAACAAGAATATTTTTTTTAAAATTAATTCTTACATAATTGTACATATTTTAAGTGGCTCCAGTATATTTTTTCAAGCTTTCCCCTAAAAATGTTTATTCATATGTAATAAATATAAGAATTCTTTAGAAAGTGAACAAAAATGATGAGATATTTTTAACAATATTCTAGTACTTTCCAGAAATCACAAATAAGGAATCAGAAGTAGAAAACCCTATGATGTCTGTGAGTTCTTGACATAAAGTGGACATTGGACAGCATTATTTATTGTCTCTATCATAGTTTAGTCCCTCAGAATACTAGAAGAAATTTAATTTATTACTGACTCACTGAAGCTTTTAGGCTGTTCTTTTGTGTTCTATAGAGAAAAGATGCTACTGAATACTCTTAAATCAAATTAGTGTGCATTCTTTTAGAGATCTTTGATTATTTTTTTAACCCAGAAAATAAGTTTATAGAAATACTCTATGCTATTTCCTACCTACATAACTGCATCACAGATCTCATCTTCATTATTGAGAAAAGCATTTAGTTCTTCAGCATTCAAACTTTAATGTTGAAAAAGCTTGCAAAAAATTACATTTCTGTAGAAGAGTGAAGAGGCATAAGTGCTTTCCTTTGTCTGTTAGTACTATGATGCGTGAGGTGAGTGGTTAGATTGCTAAGGTTTATGCCTAACATATATTTAGCCTAATTAGCAAATGAGGTCAGCAATTAAAGAGCAGAAGGGAATCAGTGCATGATCCTAGCTATGTTGGAATGGTTATAAGGAAAAAAAGAACAAGCTAAAATCTTTGCATTAGCCTTGAATTGCAGTGATATATTGCTAGGGAAAAAAAAGCTGCTATAAAATTTCCACACAGAGGACAGAAACGCCATTTGATCAATGGCTTTGATCATTGCAGTGGCTGATCAGCAGGGTAATGACATGGGAAATTGCATATTCATTGAACACATCCCACACATCATCTGCTGAACTGGCCTCCATCTGGCAGGTGGGGTTGGCAGGGAAGTGGGGGTGCTCTGCTCTCTCGGGGGAGTCACCACAGGATCCTCCTTGGTGCCAGCAGATCCTGCGCAAGCAAACAGCAAAGATTTGATCCCCACCACTCTTTGAGGTTTTAATCCTCATTTGGCATGCTAGTGTACAAGTTCTCTGGCTCCTCCATCACCTGCAAACTAAGCAGGATGGATGGTCTAAACCCCTTGAGCCACCCATGAGCCATCATCTTCAGTATTCTGGAAATACTTCAGAGTGTTCTGTAATCCAGTTTCTGGACACGAATCACAAAGGGAGGAACATAACATAAAGGGATAAAAGAGAAGCTGTCTTTAATGAGCACATGGCTCTCTGTCATAACAAATTACCCTGTGATGCTCATGATTAATTGTGCTGCCACTTGTTGTATGGCAGCACAGTAATGCAAGCCAAATAGGCACAATGCAAGTCTGTCTGCAAAATTAGTAGGCTTTTTAAATGTTATATTTATCACTGTCTGCCAGATGTGCCAATCCTTCAACATATATGTGATCTTGCCTGTGTTAAATTAAAATGGATCATAAAAAGTACTGGTTCAGTGCAGGGCCAATGAACCTATGCAAGCTGATGAGCCAGAAGGTGCTACAAATTAAAATGATTTTTTGCCAATCTCTCTTGAGCTATTTGTGATATTGTTGTGTTCCACTCTGTCTCTTTTTAAGATATTGTGTCACCATGCTTTTCCATGTGCATCATCATCTTTTATTCTTTGCATACATTTTTTATACAAAAAAAATTGCATATTTTTTCTTTCTTGTACCCAGTGCTTATATTTTGCACCTGATTCCAGATTACAAATATGGTACCATTAAAACTGAGTCACAGTAGCATGACAGAAATCCCAGTCCAAATAGTCCAAATTCTTTGTTGAAATCAAAGTATCACTTATGTGTGAAGATTGCAGATCTGCCCCAGGTACCCTGCTTCTTGGGCTTACAGCATGATCACATTACATCAGGTAATAAGCTATTGAAATATTCATTAGGAAAAGCATATAACAAAAAAGTTTCTAAACTACCACATCATGCTGCCTATAGCTCGTCACCTGCTCTCTTTGTTTATGTTGCTTTTCATTATTTTTCAAGGGAAATTTCCCAAATTTTCAGTGATTTTTTTCAGAGGTGAATCTAAAAATTAGGTCCATGATGGCAAGTTATGTTTCTGGAATGTTATTAGGAGCCCAGATAACCTTTGAAGATTTGGGCTTTGATATTTACTGAGCTTTCATCTCCCTGGGGTCCTACCACAGGAAGGACAATCCATACAAACTGTGCTTTTGAAAAATTCTCTTTCTAGTATTAAGGGAGGCTATAACCTCAGGTTCTGGAGTAGACAGAAATATTTTTGCTCCCCCACCTGCCTAACTGCACAAGCACTGAACACTTTTCCCACTCCCTGGAAGAGCAGGTCAGTAGCAGTGATGTGGTTTTGTCTCTGTGCTGTAGGCACTGTGCAGCTCGGCTGAAAGTCACACCATCTGCTTTTACATAACTGTGTCTGCAGACCTAGGAGGGTAAGGTTTTTAATGGTCTACTCAGCAGAACAACAGGGTGTTTTCAATGAGTAAACTGCAAAAAATCAGGGCAAAGTGGTTTGCAGAGTTGTATAGTCTAGCAAACTAGGACTGGCTTACATGGACCAGAGAGACCGTGGTCTATCTAAAAGAGATTCAACTCGTAATTCTTCTGTCAATAAAAATGATATAAAGGACTATGTTTTTCTGCTCAAATAAGTTATTTTAAAAAATATCTATGAGGTTTAGAATAATTCTAAATAATATTGCAGCTCAGAAGTTTATCTGAGATGAAAGAGATGGGTTTTCAGAAGAAACACTGAAGCCCTGCTTCTGGAAGGAAATGCATTATTTAGCTTATTAATGGAGGGTGAAAAAGCACCAAGCGAAAAGCAGCAAAGAGAAAATTTAGGACAAAAAGAGCTGTAAAAGTAGTGACCCAAGTCCTTTCCTGGATCTCTTTTTTTTTTTTTTTTTTTATGTAGTGCAGTAGGAGAATGTTCAGCACTGACAGATGGAGACATGAAAGGATTCATCAGAATTATCTGTGACATCACTTAACTTTTTTAATACTTGAAAAAGAGAATGCCTTCTTTCTGGAAGTCTTAATTTTACTCCTTTTTCTGAGTTTTTTTTTCCATAATGGATTCTTGAATTGTTTGGTTTATAGATGTCTGGTTTACATATGGACCATGATATCTTTATCTGTGGAAATTCAGCAAGGCTGACTCCAGTTCATATTATTTTTTCTGCAGCTAAGAACTGTGAAATAAAAAATTTTTAATTCTGGATATATGATATATTGTGTAAGTTAGGAAAAAATCCACCCATGCCAGTGTTCCGCTACTAAGGGAAACAATGAAGTGCATGTTTAATAAATCCAAGCCCATTTCTGAGCTTTAGAGCTTGACCCACTCCATATTTCTCCCAAGGCAAGAAAGTAATAGCTCAATGTTATGAATACAGCAGCACACCTTTTACTTAATAAAAACCAAAAAGTAATTCTGTCTTTCTAATGCACAATGAAGTAGTAAGCAACAATTTTATAAAAGGATTCATTAGCCAGGCTGCAGCTTTCAACCTAGAACCAAGACATTCAGATTCACTTGCTTTAAGAGAGTTTAAGTGTACATCTGTCTTCTTGGAAAGTTGTCTTACCCCCCAGCAAAAGGCTGCTCTGAGACTTGAGGTGAACTGTTTTCCTTACCTGCTGAAAATCTAACATTGCAAAGACTTCAGGTTACTCTGGGCTGAAAAAATGAATCAGACTGTTGGCTTAATATTCATTTAAAAGAATAGGAGAGTTGAGCTCCAGAAGCTAGGCTTTATCATTAATTTTATGGAACCTGCTCTTCAATATTAAATGCTGAAACAGTGTTTCAGGACAAAGTGTGGGTATAGAACCCAGAAAAAGCTGCAGGCTGCCACCCTGCTGTGTTTCTTTTTCTCTGTGAACTCTGGCTTCTGTCCTGTACTGTGGGGAGGAAAAAAGGTTTCTCAACCGTGTCAAAACTGAAAAGCCTTTGGGTGTCCAGGGAAGTGGACACTGGGGACAAGAGGTATCTCTGGAGGCTGTGTGTTGCAGGGATAGTTTGTAGTTGACTGGGAAGATTCTGAATGTGTGACCAAATCTTGTATAAGGTTCATAAGCCTTATCTTGGATCTGTATGACTTACATATGACTTAATTTTAACCCGGTCATAATTTCAAAATGCTTTTTAGACAAAGTGAGAGACCATGCAAATAGATGTGACATAATTCAGAAGGTATTTTTAATAATTTTTTTAAAAACCTTAATGAATAATATCTTACCTGGAGCTCTCTAGTAAAGTATTAAAGCATTTGCCCAAAACTATTAATATTCATTTACCCTTAAACATCCTTATTCCAAGATTAGCTAGATCCCAAGATGCAAATGACCACACTTCACTGAAATGTTTTATGTTCTCCCACACAACTCCTACACACATTTTCATAAAATTGGTTTGCATCACTCTTGGGCTAACTTCAAGGACCAAATCCTGTCACTTTTGCTCAGGTTCGTGATGCCTCGCTTTGCAAAAAGTTGCATTAATTTTGAGTGCTTCTTCTTCTCACGCCTCTCCTGAGCTACAAAATCACAGAGTCTTCCAGCAACATACTTGATGCTGACAGCAGTTAAATCTGAGAAGTTCTGCCAATAATCCTTCATTCCTCCAAGTGTGCTGACTTCACTGTGAGGTGGGATGTACTGTCAGGCTGTGCACAGCCCAGAGCAGGAGACAGCCTGTCTGGCAGCCCTCCAGTGCCTCTCTACCTCAGGTTGAGTTACTATTTCCTTATCTTGCATGTAAAAATTAGTTTTTTCATGTGATATACCATGTTCAGACACTGCAGTGATGAACACCAAGGAAATGCACTATGGAAAAAAATGTGTGTGTGAGTGGAACAGCAGCTGTTGCCAGAACTTCTATCTGTGTCTGGGTTTTGCTGCTACTTGAGGGAAGCAATGCAGAAGGTCCTGTTATGCAATGCAGAGCCGTAGGTTATGTAAATCAGATGCAGTAAAGCTTGACACCAAGCAAAGCATAACTTTGACCCTGTTCCAAATAGATTATTAAACACCACAGTAATTTTCCCTATAGTGCTGAAGTCTGAATCAATCTTAATACGGACATCATTTACCCTAGTGTGACTCCATTGATTTAACAGAGTTTTGCATCAATGGGGGCAGAAAGGGGTCAGGAAATTAGCTGTAGGTGACTTGGTAGTGTATAATCCACTCTTAAATGCTAAGTATAAATGACCAATTTCATGTTGGTTAAGCAACCTTGACTACTTTTTTAAAATAAAAAACTTAGTGGTATTTAGTATATTTCAAAAGGTTGTTCTTACTCAGATGCCCAGAAATGGCTTTAGTTTGCAGTGATTATGGTTAATACATCTAATCCTGTTAGAGAAACGGGGGCTCACTGGAGTTCATCAACATGAGAAACTAAAAGCTATCTAATGCCGCATTATAAATGTACTGCATTTGGAACAGCCCCTAAGATACAGTTTTATTGTGCAGTCATCTGATTCATACCTAATCTGAAGCAAGAAAAATATAGGGATGAGCCCTGACATTTTCTGCTTCTTTATAATTATCCTCTTTCAAATTCCTTGTGATTATATTGATTAAAGTTTTCTTTCAGTTTTTTTGTAGCTGAAACACATTTCTCAATTATAGAAGTTGACTTTATTCTGTCATTTCCTTCTGTCGTAAGCATATATTAAATGTTTATTTATAAGGATGAAAGTGAATTTTATTACAATGCAATCACTGGCAGAACTATTAAAAACTGCATTTTCTCTCAGCATTTTCCTGACATTGCTGAATTTGTGTTCTCTGAACACAAGAGATAGAGCTTTGCTTGTGAATAAATTTCTCACATTTCTTTTAACAAACAAGAATGCACAGATGCATAATATACAATTATGCATAATATGCATATATATAATATACAATTTCTATAAATTTAAAAAGTCACACCCCAAAATTTAAAATATTTTTAATAGATAACAGGCAGAAGGTATAGACAGTCATGAGCTACCTTATGATAAGACTTAGGTTAAAAATCAAATCTGTGAATAGTGAGATCTTAAAGTATAGGCAGAGAGGACAGAGAAAGAATAGAAATGTCTTCCCCAGGGGAAAAGCAGCAATATCTTGGCAGCTTTTATGATGAAGCACAAAAAGATATTAGATTCCTGGCTCTCCTACTCCAGAGATCTTGAGACTGTGATACCAGCTATGGCTGTAACATTACCAAACCCTCAGTAAGTATGGTGTGAGAGGACAACAAACCAAATGCAGAAAATGGGGAGAAAACACCACTTTCCCCTTAAAGCCCTAAACATGAAACACTTGAGCATATTCCTTCTGTTTCAGGCTGACAGATTTGTGTACCCAACCAAACCCAAGCTCCAGCCGTGCCCCGGAGGGGATGTGTGGAAGCGGTGTCGGGGTTTCCAGCGCAGTTTGCCCTGCAGAAGCTGTGCCCCGTGGCTCTGTTCTCCCACACGTGCAGGGCTGCACTGCCCAGCCTTGCCCAGTGCCAGGGCAAACCCTCCATTTGCTCTGCCCGTTTGGATCCAGCCTCCTTGCTTTGCCTTTCATAAATATTGGATTAACGCATTAAGTACCAGCTGTGCTAATAAACATCTGGGAGCCAGGCACTTCTGTGAAACCAGAGGGTTGCTGCCCCATTTGACTGAGAAATGAGCTGCAGTGTGATCCTTCTGACTCTGAGCAAGACACTGCAGCTCAGCTCACGATTTCCAAGATGTATTGCTGTAGACACCTCCTTCCCACTGGCGAGGGGAACAGAAGGGATCCCATAAATTCTGCATGCACACCCTGACTGCCAAATCTCTTTTAAAGCTTCATTGATCAGTCTGTGGATTCTCCAACAGAGTCTGCCTAAAATCCCTCCTACTTTACCATGAGGGTTCTGTTATCACATATGATCATTAAGAAAGGTAAAAAATTATTATTTTAAACAATTTCTCCTTTAATTCATAGATATTCTTTAAAATTAAAACCTAAAAACATAGAGTATATGAATAAAACCATTATAAGTGTTGTTGTTCTTTCCTGGAAATAATGAGGATAGGAAAAAAATTTGCTCCATTTCATAAACCCTTACTTGCAAGAAGTTACAGTCTCTGTGGTTTTTTTGCCAAATTAAAGTTACTTTCTTGAATTCACATATTCATTTTGCAGCTTTCTAATATTTTAAAATCTAAAATTGCATTGTCAGGTGCATATTTACATTTTAATTCTGAGACCTACAAAAGTAATTTCTTTTGTTTACAAGTCAACAATTCTGATATTACATTTCCACACATCATATTGTCTATAAAAATTATGGAATTGTATGAGTAAGCCAATATGCATATATATTTCACATACAGAATATCTCCATCTCTCATGTAATCTATATTTTTCATTATTGAAAAGGATCTCTATTTGTTTTCTAAATATAGGTAAGCCTTTCTGGTTTTCCTGACATTGTCTAATTATACAAAGTGGAAAACTGCACATAACGAGCATTTTCTAACTTGTGACTTAATGGAGTTTACTTTTAATAAACAAATCCATTCCCAAGGCTATTCTAGGTCCACATCAGATTTCTGTTTCTTGTGGAAAGAAGAAGGGTGAGCAAGGTAGAAAGTTTTTCCCTCACTTCCTAAGTTCCATGTATTTTATCTCTGAACAAAAACTTCGAGGAAGCAGTTACAAGGAAAGAGAAGCTTTGAAACTTTGAATCTCAGAGCAAAGAGAAGGTCTAGAGCCTTTCCACAATTGCCTGAGCTCTTCTTATGAGAAGTCAGGGCTAAAGGTCTTCTAGAAGAATGTCAGTGCCCTACCCCTGCCTCCACTAAGGATGTTGCTGTTGTCAATAATATGTGAGCAGAAAATTATATAAGGACCTCTACTTTCTCCTGTCAGTTCCTTTCATGGGAATTTCCTCAAAAAATAGAAAAAACATCATTCCTTGAAAATTGAATTCAGAGCTGAAGTCCTGTATTATTCAGGTTCGTGTTTCTTTCATCATTCTCTGAAAGGAAATTAAAGCAAGAAAGAGAAGGGGCTGAAATTATCCATTGGAAGGTCTATAAGTGGATTTTGGACTGGAAAAAATGCTCAAACACTGGCAATCCTTAACAATGCATCAAGAAATTTGATCATGAGCTTAGCTGCCAAAATATCATCACCACTTAATGCCCTTGCTTCTTCATCATCCTTTGCCATTTGAATAGCTATTCTTGAATTTCCAGTCCTTCTCCTGCCTAGATCTTTGATGCATATTGCACTTCTTATTTTAACTACCCTAATCAAAATAACTTCACAACTCTCCAAACCCTCCTACGCTACTGCGCCCATTTCCATCCCCTGATTTTTTTTTCTGCCTGACTTTCCCAATGCAAGTCAGATAAATTAGTTCTTAAACTTTGGAGATACACTTCTGATGGGTGGAATTTCTAAGGTACTAACTATTCCTTTTATTTTCCAAGACTGCCACTTCTGATTTTTTCCATGGGGTGCTACTTTGGCAGTGGGAATGGTGTATTTAATTGTGGTTTTCCTGTACTTTTCCATATGCATTTAGTGCTTAAAGAATGATTAAAGAAAGTAAAGTAATGAACTTGCCAACTTGAGTGGTCAAAAACACTTATGACTCCAGTCTAAGAAAGGAAGGTTATTCACTCAAAGGCAAAATACTGCATTACCAAGCTCAGAGAGAAAACCATGGCTTTAAATATTGCTTGATAAGGAAATAAAGAAAAATGTTCAGGTGTGCTAGTACACTTCAGTTTAATAATGTTAACAAACACGCATATTCCAAAAGTCCTCCCTAATATAATACAGAAACAGTACCTAAACCTACAATTAATCCAGAAGTAGTAAGCAATATTAATACCTAATTCTGTTTTTAGTAAAATTTAGCAACTGTTCATAGCTAGTATCAAATTCTATCAACAAAAATCACATTCTTGATCAAAATATTTTAACTAGGATGTAAATTAGCCCTAAAACCTGTTCAGTTAAATAATACTGCCAATGAAAGAAGATATCTTTAGAAGTGTCTGGGGTTTTTGGTTTTTGTTGTCATGTTTCTTTTTTAAATCAAGAAGCCATGTTATATGGGCAACCAAAACGTTGTTTTTACGGTATGAATGTGGGTTTGGCATCATAAAACACCTTGAACTAACTAAGAGATGAAAGGTAACTCCTTGCTACCTCCACTGTACAGGCACTCTCAATTGTATGACGGTAGATGGCAAAAAGAAATGTCTCCAATTGAATAGGTTCTCTCACCTTTGAGATTTACACAGGGCACCCTCCTAAATACAGCAGACTAAACTGTGAAATTATAGTTATTGTTAAAAAACTGCAACAATGCTGAAATTTAACCAGCATTTTGTCCAGTTCGGGTGGTTTTGGGGTTTTTTTAGGTTTATCTTCATCTTAGGTTCACAGGTGCTCAGTGTACAAAATGTAAGACATGCAATTCAATTTTATATTAATGTATTATCTTGCTCTCAAAACATTCACTAAGACTTTGTTCCTTAGCTATTATTTCAGATAGATGTTATGCAGGATTTTTGTAACCTCCACAGAGGTTCACACTGAAAAGGTGTTCTGGGTTTTCATATGGTTAAATCACATTTAGAAGATAACACAAGTATCAATCTTAAAAAGAGGGCAACATTTTGCATTGTTCAGGTCAGCTGCCACAGTTATTAGTTTTTTGGCAAGGCTTGGAAATTTTTATGTTTTTTATTGATCTCCCTTCTGCTCTGAGTTGCAGTTCAATAGCTGAATTACTAACCTACTTATTTCATTGTAACAAGTGATAAATGATACTGCTTTTAGATCTTCCATGCCTTATTTCAGATTCTGGGTTCCTAACACAAATTCAGACAATACTGGTTCAAGCTAAAGGCTATTCCCTCTTTGTGAAGGACATATCAGCCCCTTTGAATGTAGATCCACAGAATGGACATGTATGCTGTTTGTTATTGCCAGCAAAGGTCAGAAGGCAAGTATTAACATTCAAGAACATTCAGTAATTTGGAAGTTGCCTGGAGGATATGTCTAGCAACTTAAGGCTCAAAATCCTGCCTCCATCTGTCTACTAGCAAACACAGTAAAATATGCCTGTGCTCCTTATGCTACCACTCAGAAATGTCAAGATAGTCACCTTTCAGCATGAATCAGAAAGAAGCACTACTGAAAGCAAGCAGCATAATCTTCTGTTTTTCTCCTGTGAGCAGAGGTCTGTACCATAAGGATAACATGCAAATTTCATAAAACTAGTCACCTAACAGAACAGATACAAACTGCTTAAATGTCAGGTGGAGATGTCCTATTGACAACATCCTTCTCTCATGATGCAGCTATACCATTGCTCTAGCACAGACCCTAGTGTCTTAGACCTGAAAGCCTTATCAATATACCTAATTCTTCTCATGCAGTGTTGTTTTCTCAGTCAACATATTCAGGACTTGATTCTGGTTTTGACTCTGAAAAGGTCTAGATTCCCGTAAGTGTTACAACAATTTGCGTAATTTGCCTTATCTCTTCCTGGCTATGTAAGACCAGAAGAGGAAAAAAATTAACAGAATGATTGAAAGCATTTCTAAAACAATAAAAGTAAATCTAAAGGTAATGAAAGGGCTCTTGGGCACATCCACTCAGTGTTATGGCAATGACACAACATTGACCAGTAATGACCTCTCTGCTGCCACTACTAACACCATCAGTTTGTAATTATAAGTACTGGAAAGAACATCAAAAGTCTTCTCAAGCCAGTCAGATAAGTGAGAAAAAACAGTAAAAAGCAGCCCTGTATCAGAGTTTTATGCAGTCATAAAAGCCTCTATCGCTACAGGACACATATACTTGTAGACAAAACTACTCATATTTTACTTTCAAATTAAGAGCTCAGGAGAACTGGCTAGCTCTTCTGTAATTTCTATGCCCAGCAAAATAATTTATTCAGCACTTAAGTAAACATACAGCTGAAAGGTATCCTACTTTCCTGACCAGGGCATCAACTAGTGACAGTAGTCTACTTTTCACTGTTTTCTCCAGGTCTTATCTCTCTGTCACTTCTAAACAATGCCCTGAACCATGCACTGTTTTACCTACTTTTTAACAGCCATCTGTGGCATACCTATTTTTTAGACCTGTGGCAAGCCTATTTTTTATGGTCAGAGATGAGAACATAATTTTTTTCTGACCTAGAAAGATCATGGGAGACAGTAAACACTCAGTTCATGAATGCAATCTTTTCAACGGTACAATTCACCACTTGCATCATTTAAAAAATAAATATAGTTGCCACAGACCCACATATGAGAATCAGAGTGAAATATCCAGATGGAACCACATATGCTGACGTTTTCCTTAATCATCATCAAATCATTCTTTGTTAAGGGCACAAAACAAAGAGCCTGATTTTCAACAAGGATCATGTTGTACTTATTGTCTACAAACATGAAATAAATAATTGATTACCTGTCAAGTGCACTGAGCTCCTGCAACCTCTTTTTTAAAGTAAAATCAGAGCAAACAAGAATTAATACCTCAGTCAGAATATGTGTCCATTATTCTGCACTGTTTTGATTTGCTGCCTGTTCCTTTGTGAGACCTTCAATTAAAGTGGTGTAGGTCCCATATTCTCCCTGCATTTGCAACAGAATTACTCAACCCTTTTGACACCCTCTGGTCTCTTTGTGTTCCTGTGGAATAGAAATTTTCGCTCCACTGCAGACCATACTCAAAGGATGCTTTTTCTTAACCTTCTTTTAGAGTTGATCCACAGTATATCTGCAAATGTAGCACAGAGTTACTCGAGTAAACTTTCAAGAATGAGAACTTTGAGCCACGTTTTTGGTTGTCTTTATTTTGCCTGCTGCATGGACCGTAGTTAGCATGAATCTGTCAACACTGCAGTCTGCTGTGGAGGACAGGAAGAGCCAATACAATGAGCAAATTAAATTAGTTTAAGATTTGAAAAAGCAGTCAGACTGCAAATGTCATTATGCCTATCTATTCTGTATTGGAACAGCAATCTTACAATCGGCCATCCCAGAACCACCCATCCTTTCAGCAGCCACCAACACCTGTGGCTGAGTGAAGATGTCAGCATGTGCTGGACAGCTGTGTAAAGGGAAGGGCTTCAACTGGAAGGACATATCCACTTTGTAATATAGCATTTTTCCCAGTGGCCCTGCTGCCTTGTCTTGTTCCACAGCTACAGGTCTGTGAGGTCCTTCATGTGTCCATGGCATATCCCCAGGCATTGTGGCAACACCTGTCAAAACTTGAGCTCTTTCAGTGCCATGAAATTGGTCACCTTCTCATGCAGCCATTCTGGCCCCACATATGTGCTGAGGCAATATCTACCTGGATTTAAAATCAAAATCAGTCCCCACCAAAGCAGTTACAGAGGAAGCAGACTATTTATTCTGGCACAGCTATGGTCAGATTTTCTCTGCAAAGCCGTTTCTGTCTTAGATTGGCATGACAGTGAATAGTGAAAAAGTGAAGAACATCTCATTATACGACCTTGTGGGCCACCTACACACTAAGGAAATTATCATATAGTGCTGTACATAACATTCAACATATAAAGTGAAGCAATTTGGATTGAAATACCTTTTTTTCCTTTTTCCACATAAGTAATTTACCCGAATGGTATCAGATAATCAGTTTGAAAGCTGATACAGATGCAACTTGATGAATAGCTGGGAATGGAAGTGGTGTTTTTTTCTGAAACCGTTCTGTTTTTAACATTGCTCAGATAGTTTCAAACTCCTAAGGTTTTGATTGAAATAAATCACATGTGTATTTAAAGTATGTCCTTTACTGCCACAGCAATCATTGGACTTTCAAGCTTTCAGCATCAGAAATTAGACATGCAGCAAAGAAGTTAGCTTGAATTGAAGAAGAAACGCTGTGTTTCCACCAGACAATTTCCCCCTGTGCATTCTCCAAATTGATTTTATCTTTTCAAGAAGGAATAGCTGAATGCTTAATTAACATTAATTACTTCGGATTAGTGTTAAGGACTGCAACAGAGTAGTGTATTTGTGAAGTCTTTGGAAGCCCACTTTTAATAAATAGCACCAGAAAATATGGCAACATATGGTTGCTTGCACATCAGTATCCCCCTGAATCAGCATCCCCCTGTCCAGAATAGTTACTGATTAGAAAACATGCCTTGGCATGTGTCTTACCCAGGTTCTTTATCTGGGTTCATATCCATATAATCTGTGAACCATACAATCCTAAACACTCAGCTAGCTGTAGATGAGGATTATTTGCCACTTCTTTGTAGTGCACCAAAGTAAAATAAAATCAGTCCCAAAGAAGGAAGACGGATCATGATGGAGAGATCTAACTTTATTCGCTGCTCTGAGAAGTACTTAAAGGCCATTTTCCCAGTGTTACATAAAGGAGGAAGAATTAAATTCACACATCAGTAGAGCCTTGAAAAGAAAGTTACATATCTGTGAAGGAATGCTGCAATTTCATATCCTTTCTGATAAGAACATTCACCAGATTTACATCTGCATTTGACAGTTATCATTTTCTTCCTCCTTTTTCAGTATTTAATGTCTGTTCTTTGTATTGTGAGACTGTTCTATCTAGAATAATCCAGAGAGAAGGAAGAAAAAAATCAAGAGAGAGAGACTCATTGCCCAAAAGCTGAATGTGAACATTTTTGTGTACAACAGCTTCTGGCAATATACACCTGCTTGTCAGTTCTCCCACGCCTGCCTTTCTCTGAGATCCCATATCTCTAAACATTAAAGAGCCTTTGATTGACAAAACTACTTACAGAGAGCATTCTACCCCATGCCTACAGATTGTCTCGCCATTTCAACACATCCTCTTCTATCCAGGTTCTACAGAGGTTTTATCATTGTAACAGCAAATTACAAATGGAAATTCCCAGAAGGTAGAGGGTCACTGTACTTTAACATGAAAAGAATTGCATTTTGAAATCCATGCAGAGACAGAAGAAAACAAAAAAAAACATTAAAGTAATAATATAACTGGTGATAAAGTCAGAAGTTTGAAAAGCATGAGTTGTCTCCAGCTCCTTCGAGGAAAATGGGGCTGCCAGATGAATTGATACCAACATTCAGATGAATTAACCACTCAAAAAAATATCCAAACTAATATAAATCAAATTATCCTATGGTCATGACCTTCCTCCTCTAGAAAAACCTATAAAGTGAATAAAAGAGTTAATTATAAGGCTGCAGACACATCATCAGAAAACCTTTCTTGAAATCTATCTGCAAAGTTCAGAATCAATTACAGTAACAGAATGGAAAAGCTAAGTATTAATCATATTAAACTGAATAAACTAAAACTCTTTAGTTGAACACATACCTGAACCTACCACAGAGAATACAAAATAAGGCAATACTTAGAAAAAAAACATCTTGCAATGTATTGTGAGGAAAATAAATTGGCACCAGGGAGTTATTTTATTTTTCTGTGAAAATATTTAGGAGCCATTGCGCAATTCCAAAGAAAGAAAATTATCTTTGCAGAATTTAGAGACAAAGAACGAAACAATTTGTTCAGCTCTACTGTATACAGAACTAAAGAGCGACTAAATGTATTAGTCAACCCTAGATGTCCAGCAAATCTAGTTGCTTGGCTCTCCCATATATGTTGGCTATTAGCCACATTGAGAAGCAAAACCCATCAATAGAAATCCCTGTAGCTTCAGCTTTTTTTCATTTTGGTCATATATTTTAGTGGTAGAAGGGTAAGGGTAATAGTAAATGGATGTATGGTACAGGGGATTTCTTCTCAGCTTTCTGCCACAAAAATTATTCCCTTTGCATGAATACAGCTCTGGTTGATGTTCAGAAATCATTGCTTAATTTAGGGTAAGAAAGTTCACAAGTTAATAATAGCTCTCCATTTGCCTTTTGCTTTTCATTGTTAGACTGAAAAAGAATATTCCAATGTTCCAGTGGTTCTCTCTTCTACCATTTAGCAAGGACCTGAAAGATGAAGTTATGCAATAAGATCTGGGCTTATTGCTAACACTTGTAGCTATTCATTAGAGTAGTATTTCATCTACTTACCCATCAGTAATTATTATTTAATGGTAAATGCATATCAACAGAAACTCCTGTACCTGTGCTCCTTCCAGCTGAATGAATACCTGCTTAATTTCTGCTTAGTGACATTTCAGTATTTTATGCCCTAAAACCTATCTATCCATTTTCCTTTAATTTAAAAATATTTATTTAAAGAGATCAAGGAGAGAAAAATCACCCTTCGAATTCCACCAAAAAAACCCCAAAAAAACAACAACAACAACAAAAAAACCAAACAAAAAAAAAAACCCCAACGAAGTAAATTGCATATGGCTGTTCCAAAAGTACATTTTTTAAAAATAAAACTATTGTACTAAAAGAGAATTGGACAAGATCTCTACTTGAAAGAGACTTAAATATACCTAAAATTGCTCAGGAGCTCTGTAAAAGCTACTGCCTCAGGTTTATACCAGGCTAGTGTAGAGATTTTTACCTTCTTTATGTTACTAATGCACCTAATTGAATAAGAAATATGGATATTGTTGCAAAATGTGACATTAAAAATTTTGAGTTTTTTATAAATTACTTATCAATTAATATGATGTGATGGTAAGGTTTTTAACAGATAGATATAGCTCTAAATTAATGGGGGTTTGTTCTCCTACTATTTTATATGCAGTTTAAGTTATTCATAATAATAGGGTATCTCTAAAAATCATTTACTACATCTGAGTGAAAACGTATTAGAATTATGATCAAACTAATGGTAGAAATGTACTCCTAAAAGATATATATATGACAGCATATTAATTTTAATTACTTGTTAGCTTTATATCTAGAGAGTTAATAAGAGCTCAGTAGAAGATACTTTTGTGGTGCTGAATAAAAAATGGTACAGCCTAGATAACTGCTCATATAAATTAACAGGAGAAAGTGGTGAATATTTAACAGAGCAGTTGAAATTAAAGTTATTTGAAAAAAACATTACTATGATTCCATACTGTTGATGCCTGGCCTCCTTAAGTAATTTTTGCCCAATTCAGTATCTTTCTGCTACTTTTGCTATATGACAATGTGACTGAAATCCCAGCACAAATATTCTAATCTTTCAGAAGGCAACTGTATCAAATTCTTCAGAGTTTATTGAATCCTACTACTCATTTATACTAATGTGCAAGTGTTGCCTTTGTGATCATGCACTAAGTACAGAACAAGCATGACATTGCAATTAAGAACTTAACCACCTACTTCATCCACAGATGCTGAAAGGCAGGCAATTTATTCTCAAACAGATTCTCTCTTGAAAAGGAAGAGTGAAAGAAAATCCAAGCCTGGTGAATAATGACAGTTGCACTCTCAAAGCAGGAGCAGGAGATTCTCAGGGGAAATGAGCTAAAAGGAAGGAAATGCAGACAGAGGAGTAAAGACACTGAAAAGGAGCAAATATTAGAAGGACCAGCATAAAATAAAGATGAAGTCAGCAGAAACCACAGTGAAGAACTATGTTGTTACTAAAAGGACATCACCACAGGCAAAAATAATACATTCAAGGGTAAGTTTCCCAAAGTCTAGGTAATCTGTTTCTCTCTGACTGACTCCACAGCCCTGCAGTCTTCTAGAGAGACTACAGGATATACCAAATTGATCCCTTTTTTCTTGCAGTGTCTCAATTGTATTTTTAAATTTCACAAGAAATTATCAATTTATGAGGAAATTAAAGTGTCTGCTCTCAGCTATTTGTTCGTTCATGCTTGGTTGGGTGGCACAAATATCTGATTGATGTGCACCATTAATTCTTCCTACAACTTACAGGACTCCATATGTGACTGTTTTGACTTCACTTGAAAAGTAAAGTACTGTATCAAATGGAAGCAATGACTTCCTCATCATACAGAATGTAAGTTAAAATCTATATTAAATTAAAATATAATATGATGAGACAAACTAACCTAAGTAACCATTTGGAAATGGAAAAAGGTGGACTGAAAGCTCTGTTCTCAGGTCAGCAGGCATTATCAGAGTGCCTCCTGGACATACTGCTGCAAAGTAGCTAGCAAGGCATAGCAAGATCAAAGCTGCACAACAAACAAGTTTCAATGAGAAGACCCAATCACACTTGTCTAAAAATCTGAATTCCTGGAGCATTCATCAGACTGCACAGCCCCCCCAGAATGAGTTACATTGCACTCATTCTTTCCTTGAAAATAGTTATTTTAAAATTTGACAAATTCTTTTAAAAGGAAACACAGTAAGAGAAAGTAGCTCTGGATTTGGAGTTTTTGCTGGAGATGTAACTTTTGGCTACAAATTTCCAGTATGAATCACATCACTTTTCTATTAATCTGGTGCCTTAATTGCTAAAACCACTAATCCCATTTCCCTGACAGCATCTGAGGCCTTACAAGTGATGTGGTACTGCTTTAGCTACTGCCTGCAGTTAGTAATAAATTATCTGTGACAGGGGAGATCTCAGAATCTCTTCTTTTTCAGCCTACAGCACATTCCTGGGCCAAAAATAGCATGCTGTAGACTCCCAGAAGAGCAGGTTGATCTTTCTGTTGCTCTCTTCTAATGGCACCCTTTTAAACAAGGTCTGTTTCATAAATCAACCATAAATCCATTGTGCCTGACTGGAAGACAACCTGAGTGCCTGGTAGTTCTACATCAAGTACAGAACATAACCAACACGTGCAGCCCGTGCACAGACCATAGGCAAAACACTAAAATCAGGAGAAATTTGTTGAGCATGCAGGTACCCCATGGCCCACCAGAAAAAGGAGGAATTCAAGCTCTTAATCAAATTTAAAGTTATTTATACAGTAACACATGCCTCATCAAAGATTTTACTAATGAAACAAATGGGCATTTCTAAATGATACTTGCATTTATGCTTTAAGAGGAGATATCTTCAAATACACTTTTTGTGTCTTTGCAAAGAAATGGAAACTGCAAATGTTACAAAACAAGTATAAACAGCCACATAAAAGGACAAATTTCAGAGTATACTAAAAATGACTAGGTACAACAGAATTGTTTAGCAGTGTTCTTCAGTGTTCCAAATACCAAACAGGGACTGTAAACACCTCTTTTGTTGTCTCTCTGAAAATATGCTGGTGTACATCAGTCTTGCTATTAACCTTCATGAGCTGCCTTGGGATTTAATTCAAAGTTTCATCTCAGAGAATCCCATACAAAGTTATGAGTGTTTGAAAAGAAAAATGTATCATGGAAATTCCTTTTCAGCCTTACAGAATTTCCCACTAGAGTCTTACCATTCCAAACATTTGGAAATTCAGGGTGAACACAACCTGCAACTTAGACTATTAAAAACAAAATTATGGCATACAGAATTCCTTCATTCTTGAAGGCAGTACTGATGTCAGAGTAACACAGACCCACTTAGTGCACCTAATCCTCTTCATTTTTCTCAGCTTTCAATATATAAAAAAATCTCTTTTAGTATTCGACTGAATAGAAAAAGAAAAAAGAATTAATGTCCCTGTCCTGTTCAGCATATATTCTTGATAGTTACCAGCTATAGAGGATGCACTTCAGTGCTTACTAGGAATTAATCATGCTCAGTGCTAAAAGCAGCTTGTAAACAACCTCAAAATGCATTGGTTATATATTCCTAATTTCAAGTTTGAAGGCACCATTTGAGAATTTACATCAGCCTCTTTCCTTGATCTGTCAGAAAGCTCTGATTACTGGATACCTTGTTGTCCTTCCTCAGAAAACACACTAGGGTGACTACACTACAGCTTCAGGAAGAACAACAAATTCAGGTACCAGTAATAAAATGCCTTTAATCTCTAATTTATTTGTCTCTTTCATTTCCCAGCACATGATTGATGATGCAGAGCAGATCTGCTGCAGCATGGATTGAAAAAAAAGCAGTCTGCCTGTCTAGGCGAAAAAAATATTTTACTTCCAGAGAAAATAGCTATCCAGCAATTATGCATCAAAAGTGCCCGTCATATGTCCTTAGTATTACTGTCTCCCACCCATTTCTTACTTCTTCTTTTATTCAATTCATGGATGGATGAAGAGTCTTGTAAAGCACATTTTGTGTCTAGACTGCTGTTGAAAGATTTCTCTCTGACACCTTTGCAAAGAAGGGTCTGTGACAAAATATCATGGTGATTGCTGAAAATATATTATTTTTTTTAAAAAAGTCCCAACATCTTTAATGTTGTCAAAGTAAATTAGTGCTTTCAATATCAGTTCTGCACTTTTAAGTCTCATTCATGTAATTGTTTTTTCAGTTTTTGTATGTGAGAAGGGAAAAGTTTCTAATCACACAAAAACTTTGAACTGCTTTTGCTTGAGCTTTTAACTTAAGAAGCATAACTATTTCTGACCATTTTAATGTAGGAACAGCTAAGTAAGAACACTGCAGAGACTGCAGAAAATGCTAATAATGACTGTATTCTACCTGATAGTGCTCTTACACTCAGTGTCTCCACTCCTCGTGGTGCAGCACATGAGTATCTCACTCTTCTCGCTCTCAGGCAGAGCTGTGGTGTGGCAGAGGTTTACCATCACCAAATGCATTAAAAAAATAGATTTACTCAGAATATAGGTGAACTCTCTTAACATATTCAATGTACATATTAATATTCAATGAATATGTAACATATTCAGTATTCAATGCTATCATGGCTACTTGGTTGCCTATTAATTCATGATGAAAAGAACCTAGACATTTATTAAAAAAAAATGCAATAAAACCCTGGAAAGTAAGGAGCAAAAGAAACTAGAGAAATGTTCAAGTGTATTTAAAGTTCCAAAAATAAAAATGGTGCAAAAGTCAGAAATTAGAAAGCTAAAGACTTACAAGTCTATAAACATAATTTCTGATGTGTGTAGCCATATTATTGCCTCTAAAAAAAAATCTACATGGCTCCACCATGAATCTACATGGCTCTACCAAAACCTGACCTCCATCTGCTGAGACTAAAAGTGTCCAGAACACACGAAGATAAAACACTGCATGATTTCATCTCCATTAAAATGCATTCATATACATTTAGGAGGTGCATGGATGTGAACAGTACTTCAGAAGTAAATAGGAACACAAAAGCAAACACATTTAAAAAAATGCAGAATAAGGATAGTTTGGTACATGAAAATAGTTTAACTAAATGCAAGATTATGCACAACAGGGATTCATTTTATGGCTGGCTGCTTTTTTAAAATATCCTTTAACTTGTTTTTCCTATGAATCCAGTAAAATCATTCCATTAACTAAACACATAAAAGGGTTGTTGTTATTATTATTACTATTGAGTTCTAAGCACTTTTACTTATCAGATATGATCTAAAATAAAGAGGGTTTTGTGTATCATATGACTGCATTAATAGATATTTTAGGTTGCTGAAGCACATAAGAAGGCAGAAAAGTAAACACCCAGATCAATAAAGATTTTAGCTAGTATTCAAAGAAACTTCTCACAGATCCAGTAAACAAAAACTATATTGCAGTTACTAACATCTTCTCTCGGGAATAATTTCAGTGGCATAAATGATACCTAATTATACATACCCAGTCTACTTAATACATTAGCTCCAATGATAGCTCAGAATGAGAGTCTGCAGCTCTAACAGCTGGTATCCTAGCTTGACCTTATCCCTGTGAACCACCCTCTGCTGATCAGCAGGTTCCATGTGACTCTGGGCTTCCTCACTGGGTCTGATTTTGACCAGTAGATTGATCTCCCAATTTGCCCTGGGTCTCTCCTCTTCATCACAGTCTGGCCGGATGCCCTGGGCTGGGGCTGGTGCCCCCTGTGCTGCTGCCCTTCACAGGAGCCCCCACTGCACCTTGCTGCATCAGGACACTTCCATGGCCCTCAGACACCTCCTCATACCCAGATGAAGAGGCTCAGGCTGCCCCACTTGACTGACACTCATGACAATCGTGCACTGGCCCGGTAGTCACTGTAATGTGCATCTTCCCAGCCTCCATCCCAGTAGGGTTGCTTTCTTGCCTGCCTGATTGACAGCCGGGGAGATCGGATGGGCCATGTAGCCAAAGATAGAGTCTAGGGCTGACAGCTCTGAAATGGCTCCATTTGACAATGCAGCAACTTGGACATGCTTGTCAGTAACTCTGAATGCAAGCAGAAAGGGCAAAAATTCCTCAAAGCAATATTTGAAGAAATTTTAAAGAAATGTCCTGTTCTGCAAGATGCTTTGGTAAAAATTGGATCTCCTTTAGAAAAAAAAAACAAAAAACGTGCAAACCTGTCTCTATGCATATCCTGAATATGCTGAGTCTGGAAATAAAAATAGCTGTTTGATGTTTTGTGATCTCATTTGCCCTGCAACAGCATCACAGCCAGAAGACTGAAATAAATTTTTGTGCATCTTCAACAGGATTTTTTTCCTACACCTAATCACTTACATCTGCTATCAGAGAATGGATGAATAACAGAGAGTTTGTTGCACAGCTGTCACTGATGCTCTAACTTGGCTTCTGGTAATGGTGAGGATGATCAAGATGGAAAGGAATCAGCTTGGTACCTAGAGCTCACACTGGGTCACTAAGAAAAATTTGGAGGAAGAAAATTTTGTAAACTACCTTTGATCCAATAAAGAGCTTAGCCCATGGTCAACATTAAACATATGTAAACTTCTCTGCCTTGTAACTTTACATTAATTTGAGAAGGAAGAAAAATATACAGTGGATATTCATTTTCCGTATAAAAGAATTTAAAAAGAAATGTACTCTTATGAAATGCAAAGAAGTTAAACTGCACACAAATGCAGTTTCCTGTTTGTTTGGAATTATCTTATTAAGTATACATCAGCTCTGAAAAATTTCCATTTTTCTATATAGAAGGGACATCAAAGAAATTCAGTCTTCCAGATAGATCTGCTCTGGGTTTAATGTTTTGAATTCAGCTCAGAAACCAGTATATGGTTCCTCAAAGGTTACCTCAAACACTAGATTGTATTTTTGGTTTTCAAACCACTGATCTTATTTTGAGAGTCTAAAAATTATGAGGCTGGGTAAAACAGCATCTTCTCAGTTATTGTATAAACTGCTCCCTGCCAGTGATGCTAATTTGCTATCAACCAAATACTGCTTTGAATTTAAAACACCTTTTCCTTCCACAGCTGGGATTTTTCCAAAGCCATCACATAAGAAATCCAAATACTCCTCAAGACCAACCAGGAGGGAAAATGGGAAAAAGAGCCAAGATGCTGACGATGGTTATAGCACCTTCCTGACAACCATCTCCCATACGCCTTTACCAGGATATACCAAAAGCCAGGTGACATCAGTAATCATATTTTAGATTGAGTGAAAAAATCAAGATATAGCCCAGGCTTTAAGAGATAACGTGGATACTCTTGGAATGTAGTAGAAATAAATCAGTGCTTGAAGCTGCAAAGGACACTCATTTCTGTAGGTAATTTTTAATTTCTTCTGTAATTAGCTAAGATCAGAGACTAAGCATCTAGTTGAGTATTTTCTTTCTCAAAATTCTTGGCATGGAATGGAAAAGATGGGTGGGATGGAAGCATAGGACTCAGGGAGACTATCCAGCATCACATTATCAGAAGCTTAGTTAGTTAGTAGACTATGTTATGTCCTAGTTCTATGCAGTAATTGCTTGTTAATCACAGAAATCTACTTCCTGTGCTATGTCTAGTGATTCCACTGCCTGAGTCTGGAGCTCCACACTGCAGAAGGGCTGAGAGCTTTATGTTGGAGGTGTAGAGTGATAAAATCTCACTTAAATTTGTCTGCCCTGGTTTCAAAGGAGGTTTACAGTAGCTGGGAAAAATCTGCAGTAATTTAAGAACATTCTCTTGAGCATTCTCTTCAACAGCCTGAAATCTAGGATGTCACTTTTCACACCCTTTAGACAATCTCTTCTGTTTCATAGCACGACCCAGCTGCTCTTCGTACAACCTTATTTCAATAACAAGTATAATATTTTTAATATGCTGTTTATTTAACTATTGTTTAGAAAAGTAGAAATATTTAGGTAGTGAGAAAAAAAATCAGCAGAATCCCTACTGTAACTAGAAAGTACCTAAGAAGCCACGCAAGGAAATCTAAGTGATTCGACAAATGCTTTAAATGGAAAAATTAACATAAGAGTAAAATTCCTATTGGGAGGCCTTCTTAAAGTCTTGCTTTATGAATAATACTGGGATACCATCAGTAATTGTAAGGAACATTAACCATAAGGAACGTCATCATTAGGAGAAGAACACGAGTGCTGGGTTTTTCAGTTATTCAAATCAGAAATTGATTGCTCCCAAAGTTTCTCAGCAATTTACTCTAATACTAAGAACATTTGCGTAATACCCAAATTTTTAAATATTCAATGTGTTTCAATACGTAACTTCCCCATCTACAAATCCCAACACTGTTCCTAGTGTGGGCACATTGTTTCATGTCAGCAGAGATGCCATGGTAAATGTACTGAGATACAACTTTTCTGATAGAGAGGAGAGCAAAAAGAAATTGTTTGGACATACTTACATTTTTGTCAAATAAAAGTGTCACAGAGAAACTGTGTGAGGAATGCTGATTAATTCTTTTAAACCACAGCTGAAATGACAGTATAAATCATTATAGTTGTCAAGCTAAACTGAAAAAAAAAAAAAGAAAGACATTGATACTAATTCTTAATTTGTTCTAAAGATTAAGTAAAAGAAGCTGAAGAAATTGATTTTCCTAGAACATTATATCTGGAAGCAATCATATATTTATAAATCATAATTTTCCAAGCAACAGAGGTCAGAAAAAAATCTCTTATGCAAGGAATATCAGTTAATTTAAGCAAAAGTGTTACTATCCCATCGCAAGGTTTCTCTCATGTCCAGGTGACATATATAGTCTTCAGAAATGCCTTTCCAACAGACAGGAGAAAAAACTTACTACACATATGTTAAAAGAACCATTATTATTGATAGGACTAAAACCAATATAAAAAAGACCTTAAGATTTTGAAAAGCTCCACTGACTCTCCTGCCTTCAGTTCAGTCTTCTGTCTACATCCAGATCCTAAATAACTGAGGATTCGTAGGAGCTGGTCAGAAGGCATGTACATTTATTAGGGAAGATGTGGAAAGCTGCATTAAAAGAAACACTTTAAAAAATTTCTTATGCTTCTCCTTGAAGCCAATTCAATAATACATTTCTACTACAGTCCCAACTCCTTTTGCAAACAATGTAGTACTAAGGTTATTACTTGAATCAATAGATTATTACCAATACTAGAAATTTACAAGAAATTGCTTAACTTTTAGCAAAACCCTAAGTGTCTTATTGTTCTCAATCAAGAGGATTTAGGAGCACACATTTAGAATCAGTTTCTTTGCTTCTTTAAGGTTTTCCCCATCTTCTACTTTGTTTTCAGTTCCACATGTGCTTCTAGAATAGAAGATTTCATGAAGAATCAGTTTTAAATGGGTCTCCTGGTTTTAGTAGGAATTTTTGCTCTAGTTCAGTTAATGATTCTACATGCTTAATGTTTTGCTAGAAAAAAAATTCCTTAAGAATAAATGACATAATATGTAAATGAGTATGCTTTAATGCAAGTTTAGTTTGTGCATGTAAGAAGATGAACATCTATAGCCATAGTTTGTTATAACAATAACATTTCTCTGATTTCTGCTTATTTTTATTACAGCAACCTTCGAAACTATAGGCAAATCTCTATATTTTTTGCAGCTTAACTAAATGTAGGGTATGCTCATAATAATGAAATCTAAAGTTCACCTCTATGCTTTGATTTGAATTTATGACTAATTTAGACTGAAAAAAGTGCAAGTTTCCTTCCCATAGAAGGAAAAACTGACCATGTGTGAGAAGTCTCTTCCACTGGACTAACTACACACAAATCAGCTTTTAGGGTAAGAAATACCTGGTAGGAACATTTTTATAGAGCCATTTGGGGTACACTCACTGCAAGGAGAGGTGCATTTTTGATAGGTATAAATAAAATTTTGAATTAAATGAAAAGTGAAATGTAAATCTGTATCAATGTGTTGGGATGCAATGGGATATGTAGGCTAATATCTTACACAGCATCAAACTAAATAAATCAATGCATGCACCTTTCTTAAGAGCTTTGGTTTTCATGTTTGTCATCATCTTTCTCTAGTTACTGTATAATAGCAACTAGAGACTGCTGCATATATCAGAATGGTAAGTGGCCTCAGTATGCTATTTAAATGCCCTGTTTCTCAAGTTTGTTACATAAAGCCATTTCCCCCCTTTTCTGAAGATCAAAAAGAAATTCATGTTATATCACATCAAAAGAGGCTGATGAAGCAATGAAGTGAACTTGGAGTTTTCTTCTAATTACAAAGTATACAAGCTGTAATCTTATTTAATAATTCATGTCTAAGAGTGATAAACACAACGTGAAATGACCTAATATCTATTATTCACAATCCTGGTTTTTCTTTGTAAGCATTGTTTTCTTACTGAAAACTTGCTTATTTATTTATTGAAGAAAATCTTAACTGTAATCTGCGTGCAGGTTTTTTTCTGTAAAACTGTATTTTTCCTATCTATTTGTGTCAGCTCCCAGAGATTTTCTAGACCTTAGTCCACATACTTTTAAATCACATGCACAATCATTTCAATGCACGGTCATTTCATGCACAGTCATCACAATTATTATCATACAGGAAATAGTACTGGAAGTCCCCCAGACCATTCTGGAATATTTCAATGCTGGAGCAGCAAGTCAAGCCTAATTTTAGCCAAAAAAGCACCAACAAACCCAACAATAGAAATTACAGTAAAAACTGCATTTTTGAGAAAGACAGACAGGACTGGATGTCTTCTGTCCTTCCATTGGCATGCCTTCATTGCAGTGTTTGAATGGATGTTTTATAGGCCAGACCAACTCAGGGTTGTTCTTGAAGACAAGATGGCAGCTACCCTTGACAAAGATATCAAGATCCATGAAACTCTCTTCTTGAATGAATTAGCTGAAGAAAATTAGGCTTCTTCAAATGCAGGAATTTTATCATCCTTTCAAAAGTTTTGTTGAATGGAGAAAAAAAAAATGCATGTAGGAGCTTTCATCAGAAAGATGTCCATGTGATGCATTTGTGCTGGCACTAAGATGTAGCTGCCAAAGAATGTTTTTGCCACTGAGAGAAGCTTTTGGAAATTATATGTATTAATATAGCTTTTAAGCATACTCAACGTTTCCTTAGAACTGTGAAACATCCCCCAAACTCATTCAGAAAGTTGTAGGTTGCAAAATGTTGTTCCAAAGGAATAAAAGGATAGAAATAAGTAAATGTAAAATTAATTAAAATAAGCTCACCTATCCTTAAATTTATGGGGGTATAAGAAGACGGTGTCTTTTTGTATTGCAGTTTAAAATTGAAAAGATGATAGTCATGGTTACATTCAGAGAGCAACACAATACGAGGGCAAATCTTCCACAGTGTACTTGTCGACACACTTATTACATGTACAGCAAATTCCAGAAACAATGATCACCCATGGTCTCTTCACTGTGCAAAGCTTTCCCATTCCTTTTGTCAGCATGTTTTTAAACAGACTGCAGTGACGGGAGGTGCTCAGCATCCTTCTCCTTTCTCTCTGAATTCATGCTAGGCATCCACCAACATCCTTTGCATTTAAATAACACAACTGCAGGTCTCACTCACTCCTGACTGAACATCCAACATAATTTCCTTTGCCTTTTCAGCAGTCACTGCACTGGCAGCATAAAAGAAAATCAAAAATTTGAAAGACTATTCTGTTTCTTCGTCCAGATCATTGCTGTTTACTCAGCATAGTCACTGTTCTGCAGTTCATGCGGATGGATAAACAGGAATGGCCCATGGCAACATACGAGAGCTACAAATAGGATCAAGACATATTTTTATGATTGCTGGGCTGATATCATTTTCACAGTACGGATTTGAGAGTTTGTTTTATCTGTTTAGTACTGTGTGCTCTGGACATTGATTTTTACATTGAGGCATTCGGAAATGCAGTTTAACCAACCTTCGGGCATTTATCATTGACAACAGCTTGTATAAGAGGCGACTTATTGATTTGTTAATTGAACAGTTATTGCCCCATCTTTATCACGTGTCCTGACAGAGCCACTTTTACTCTGTGACTCCAATCCTGTTTTGAAGCTCTCAGAATCTGCAAAGAAAACAAGAATCCCACAAAAAAAAAGCAGTAAAAAAGCTGCAGAAATGCACGAATACTCTTCAACAGAAGCTTTATGTAATACATAAACTGACCCAGAAACACATGCTTTAAGTATGAAATCCCTGCTGTACAAAGAATCATCAAAAGGACATAAATGATGCTGAAACTTCTTTCCTGACCTTTTCTATCGGGGTGAGGTTCACCTCTGGGCCAGTGGAGCGACATTCTGTACACCTGTGGAAGAGCACTTTGACAACAAGATTTAAAAATTATCACCAGATCTGGCTTTATGCTGGTATTGCTAACCTACATATCTTGTTATTTCTCTCAAAGTTCTGAAAGGTTTTTCTATCTGAATTGTTTGTTTGGATTGTGGAAGACTAGCTGACCTTTTCATTTTGCTCCTCATCTTTTCTCTTTTCCTCTGCCTCCCTCTCTAGTGAACTGTTTGCTATAATTCCTTCCTTAAAATATTAGGACAAGATTGTGTCTGTTTTTGATCTCTGACTAGAAAACTGGGAGGATCACCACCAACCTCTGACACCTCACTTCATCCCTACCTGAGCAATGAGCAACTGGTTTTGACTGTTAGCTGAAGCTAATAGAAAACTTTATAATTACTTAATCACTTTCAAAATCTTCTGAACTGAAAATACCAATGTAATGCATAATTCATGCCAATGAACTTCCAGATTCTCTGATTTCTAAACTGTAATTCAGTTCTGGCAGAACTAGAAGTTTTAAATACTTTCTTATTCTACTTCCCTCCTCTCACTACATTCTTCTGCTTAAAATATTAAAATGTGAAGAGAGAGCTGATACTAAGAGGAAGAGTCATATTGGGTTCAAAGCAGACAAATCAAAAAAGAAATGTATATGTGCACATTTTAGACAAGTTCTCAGTTAGGATGAAAATGAGCTTAGTTCCATAA
>VYZP01027856.1:0-15495 GCA_013400635.1 Hypocryptadius cinnamomeus
GCGGTGCAGCCGAGAGCCGGGACGGGGCAGGAGCCCCTCCGCCCGGGCCGCCGGGCCGGCTCTGCTGCTGCGGGCGGAGGGTGAGGGCACCCCTGGCGTGTAGGGGGCCCGGGGCATGTGCAGGGGTCGTGTCCCCGGGAGAGTGGGCCCGTCGCGGGGCAGCGGGCGGGTTTCGAGTCACACTCGGGGACATTGAACGGTGTTTTTCAGATACTGCCCCCCGAGCGCTGGTCGCAGCTCTCCTGGGACTGACTGGCTGTCATAAGCTGTACCGAGGTCCTGCCGAGGTGCACAGGAAGTTGGCACGATGCTTTCACATGTGTAGTCATGGAGCAGTTGTCCACCTACACCGGGGAGAGGTGGCTCCTGGCTAGAGCTGGGGGTAGCAAAGAGCGGCCCCTTCTCAGCAGTTTTTATGTATGGAAAGATAATTTCAAAGGTGACTGAGGGGAGAAAAAACTTAGGAAGTGGGACGTAGTTTGCAAATTATCTCCTTTCCAAAGGAAAGAAATTAAAACAATTTTCTGTAGTTTCTCATATCATGTTGTCACTGGCAATAAGTATGTCTAGACAAGGTATGTTTATAGCAGACACATCCAAACACAATGGAGAAGAGCAATAGCAAGCCAAAATGCTGCTTACAGATATTTAAGAAGTTATTATAAAATTGTGATAAAAAAGGCCAAACAAAGCTATTAGATACAGGAGTTTGCATGACAATTCAGCTCCTATCACTCAGCAAAGTTATTAGATATGTCAGTGTGAGTTCATTGTAGAAGCATTGGAGTACAAGAGCCTGCCAAGCCACTAAGTCCACAGAGAATCTCACATACGCCTTTCAGTTAACTGATCTAGCTGCATCTGGAGTCTGTAGTCCTCCTTCTGCCACTCCCTCTTTTTGGAATGGTACTATGGAAGCTTGTTCACTTGCTGGTTAGATACTTACCAACCTCCAGCTCAGAGGCATTCAGTTTATGCTATGGATAAGATCCAGTGTCTGCTCCAATATATATCAGTCTAAATAGCTCTTATTGCATCATGACCAGATCACTGTCCAGAGAAACAAGCTAATGTTTTGTTTACTGTTTTTTTGTTTGGTTCAGTTTTGTTTTGTTTTTATTTCTGCCATAAGATAAGCTTATCTTTCTTCTAATCTTTCTGTTAACCTTTCTGGTTGTTTTCCCATTTGAACTTGGTTTTCATAAACACACTTGATCAGAATTGTCACTAGTGCTGTCTCATCAGTGCCTAGACAGTGGCATTAGTGTTTCACTTAGTCTCTTAGCCTGATGCAGCTTCTCTGGCAAACAAAAAGGTACACAGTCTTTCCTAGTCTCATGACCCTGAGTGCTGTGCTAAATAGAATAAATGGCAGAAAGCTTCAGCCATCTCATTTTCATTCTTTCATATTCCCTAGTAAATCTAAATGTATTTTTTCTGGAGTACTTGGGCTGACACAGCTTTTAGTTTTTCTTTTCATAGCAGCACTGTTTTGGTGGCCTCCTAATATCCTGTGTTATACTAACCCTCTTAGGACTGTATCCCATTTTGCCACTAATGCTACCTAGAGTGGGAATTAGAAATATGCTTCCTAAGATACCCTTTTCATAACAAAGTAAATTTAGGTTAAAGAAAGAGAAATGAGGGATAGTTTGTGAGCTCACCACAAGAATTCAGGTGTTAGAGCCTTGTCAAAACTGGTTTTTACTACCTTACATTCTACTGTCCTGGGCAGCTGCTCTCTGTGTGGCCATATTCATGCTAGTTTTGCTGATGTGAAGCAGGTAGAGCTTCTCTGAAGTGCTTTAAACCTAACATCTCAGTGATGTTAGGTTCGCTAAGTTCTTCTGGTATTCCACAACTTCGCCTTTCAGTGTGCGGCTTAAAAACCCCTTTGCATTTACAACTACATGTTTCTAATTGTGCTGGGATACATTTACATATATACATGATTCTGACCCCATAATACCTTGAAGCAGATAGGTTTTTCCTGATGCTGCCAAGTACATTAGTTTACAAGCTGTGCTCTGCAGATGGCTGGCAATCAGTAAATTCCAAATAAATGGCCGGTGCATTGTCTACTGAACGTTGTTAATTCTTATTAATTGGTTAAAAAATAAATGATTAAGATTTGTGAGAATTGGCTGTGGTCTGCATCTATGGATATCAATGTTGAGATTACACCAAAAATACAAGACAGTAAGCAGCTTGCCCAAGGTGTAGAAAAGAAGAAAACAAAAGTCATAGGACGCCTTTGAAAGAGTTGAGATTAAAATCAAGTCCCTAGATTAGTCTGATATTTCACCTCAAAAGTAATTAATTTCTTCATGGCTGGGTTATTTGTCACAGTGTTCTTATACATAAGGTTTTTGGTAATATTTTAACTACTCTGATGATGTAAGTTGATCTACACATGAAAGACAACTATGTGCAGTGAGTGTCACTCACTTGCACATCCTACATACAGTTTGGTAAGTTAGAGTCATTGAATTTTTCCATTGTATTCCATTGTTTCAATATCCATTGATTATGTTAGACTAGTTATATTTTGCAAAAGACAGAAAGATTGCCTTGCAAAAGGCTGCATATGCAGGAAACTCTGTTTTTACTAGAATATCAACTGAAGTCAGCTGCTTTATAGAAAGAAATAGAAGTGTATATATTTCTACCCTGTATATAGGAAAGAACCACTTCTCTTTCCACTGCAACTACGTGTGTATAAACACTGGTCAGTCAGTGCTATTCCACCGTTGTCTGACTGAAGTGATCTTTTAAAAAGGACCTCAGTTACCCCACTTTCAGAGGTGGGCTGTAACAACACTAGGCAGGAAGAGAGTATTGCTCTTTTAAATGACTTTGTTTGCTAATCAGTCTCTATCCTCACTATACATAGAAGGAAGACGTTTTCTCTGAACTTAATGATGATCTTTTCCTTTAAGACATGACTGTTAGAGTTTTTAAAACTTATTTGCTAAAGGCATGAAGGAATAAATCTCAGTGTTTTCAATGTCAGGTTTTCTTGCCTTTTGCACCAGATTTTTTAGGGGTAAATCATCCTACACTAAGCATGCAGAGTGGGGTACATATATAAGTGCAAACTAAAGTTGTGTGCAGGCCAGGGACATCATAGCATCCTGCGCTGCTCAAGTCTGTTGAAATTGATTTTGCCAAAGAATGAGGCCTGCCAAGGCATGAAGAGTCACATAGCCAAATGTTTTGTTATGATCATGGAGGTGGTGGGTAAACACAGTTTTTCTGACATTTGTTCTCAACCCTGCTCTATTTTCACTTCTTCTTTTGGGATCAAGGAAACAGCTGAACATGAGACTTGGAAAACACCTGGGTTTGAACAGAAAATTCTGCTTAATGATTGAACTTGCCTATGCCCTTAAATAATCCATGTTTAAGGAGTTTAGAGATGTGCTGTAAACAGGAAAGCATACAAAGATATCCTTTATTTGTCCTTGCACCATATTCAAACTGGCAACATAACTCCTCCTGGCTTTGATAAGGAGCAAGCATGTGAGATCTCCTGTCTATAGGTTTTCTGTTCATTGTCTTGAGCTTAGACTTCTCAGTCGACTCTCAAGTTTGTCCCAAGTCCTGTAGGAAATGGCTTGAGACTGCTTTTGGTGCTAATGAAAATAACCCTGTGCATTTTCTCTTCAATTTTACCAAATAAGGGCAAAATTGTACTGAAGAGAAAACTCAGTGTGTTTTGTTGAAAGTGATGCTTGTTTAATATATCCATTTAACGTTTGAGAAAAGAACTTTGTCAAAATAAAGGTATGCATTTTACTTTATTGGAAACAGAATATCATAATGTTAGTGAAGTTTATTTTGTTCTCATCCATGTATGTAATGTTTAATTACAGTTGGGATCAGAGCATTCCTAGTGATTGCTTCCAGCATAACTTCCAAAGGCGGAACATAGCATCATCACGATCTTCTTCATATTTTACATATGCCTCCAATAGTAAGGAAAAGTACTGTCAGGAGTGAACTGACATATTAGTACCTTGGGAAGTGGATTACAGTGCATTCCATACTTAATTTTTAAGTCAGCAGCTTGCATTTAAGAAAGAGAAGCACTACAGGCTTATTCAAAAAGTTCAAGAGGACCAAGCATTTATATTTCCCTTACAGTCAGTGGAAATACAGGTGTATTTCTTTAGGGTATCATTTAGATTGTGAGCATAATGTGGATTGTGCTTGGAAGAATTTGTCTGTTTGCTTACTACAGAATGAGTGAGCTTGGGAAGTAATGACAAAGTCTTAGCAACTACACAGAGTTTGATGTTCCTTTACACTACTGCAGGCTCATTTGGGTTTTGGACAGAAGAAAGGATCACTGTCAGTAGTCTAGGGAGACTGGTTCAGTAGCCTAAATTTAGTCTCTCCAAACAGTTTTAATTATTACCTCAATAATGCTCTTGAAGAAATTAGTCCTTTCCTATGCCTTTCCTGTGCCTTTTGCATCCTGTAATAAGCGGACATACTCCTGCCCCTGAAATAGAAATAACTTCAATTCTATGTTCAACATGCCTGTAATTCTGCCTATGATACTGCAAGTAATGACTCCATAAGTTTATGGCACAGTGATAGTGTTGGGTTTTAATTTAATTTTTTTTTCAGAAATGTTAGGGAAACTGCTGCATGACTAATGCATATAACCACACTAATTTAGAGAGGCATTGAAATTTCTGTGGGTAAAATGTGTATTTAAAACTATCCACAGGGAACACATTATTACTCAGGAAGGCTACACAATGTACATGGTTTAGCAGGACTATTATTAGACTCCAGGTCTCCTGATTTCTCTGCTCACTGAATCATACCGTTTCTGAAGTGTTAGACATTAAAGTATGTGGAGATGAGTTGGAAGCTTCACAGGATTCAGGGCAGCAAATGGATGAAAGCTTAAACCTCTTTTTGTAAATCTGAAGCTGGTTGAAGAAGCTTTGTGAAAGGCCTCCTAGGAGATAAAATCAGGAAAGAATATGTTATTCCTCCTTGCTACAAGGGGGAACTACTTTCAGCTGCAGCACAAGAGAGGGGAGCCATAAGGGCAGTGGAACAGGCTGTGGTAGCAACACACAGTGGTCACACATCTGGCACCCACAGCCACTGCAGTCTTTGGTCTGATAGACCTCATTGACTTGTTGCAAACTCTACGCAACATCAGCATGCCTGTGTTATACTGCTTTACAGCAACTTGTGAGTAGACTCATTTAATCAATATTTGATTTCCTTTTTCTCTAAGTAAAATATCCCCAAATAGTTATACAATACAGGACAGTAATGAAAGTTTCTCTCTTTTCTATAGAAATAATAAAGATGAAAGATTAGTAAAGTGTATGCTTGACAATATTCAGGTTTTAATTCTGAATCTTCTTCGTTGCATAGTTGTAGAAGAAGTGAATACATTTTAAGGCCAATGCAAACACTCAGGTTGCAAGCGTGTAGGTACTCAATACTACATTTAATGAAGAAGGTAATTCTGAAATCGAATTCTGAAATAAAATACTCCCTACTCTTTAATTTATGAAATATATATCTGACACTGAATTTTCAATTAAAAACTTGCTACTTCCAATGTCTTCTTCAGTGATTTTTGTCCCCACTCCTGTATGCCTCTTCAGTAGCCCAAAGAAGCTGGCATTCTGTTTTTGATGCTATGAGATAGCAGAATTATCTAAAACATTATACAATAACTAAAATTTTGCTGAGAGTGTGGGTTAGTGCACAGCTGTCATCCTGGTTCCAGTTGTCCTTTCTGATTGCCCAAATGCATTCTGAGATGCCTAAATTAGAAAGCTTTTACATGAGCTGCTTTTCTGTAAGCCTTTATGTTAGGTTATGGTGTCTGTCATTCTGTCTCAAATCAGCATGCAAAAGTGTTGTTCTTAGAATAATCATAATCAAAGAACTTCCACAGCTCTCAAAATACTTCTTAATTTTCTTGAAAACTCAGCTGAAACACTCTAAGTTCTTTATTTTTGCCATTTGTTTTTGAGCAACCTAGGTAGAACTTTGGTCACATTTTCACTCTAATCTCTGCAATTTTCATGAAAGCCTAAGCTGTACTTTTTATAAATAGAATCCATGATCTTTGAAGTCCCTGGAGCAAAATAGGTTGCTCTTTAACAGTATTCAGTAATCTGTGCTTATTCAGGTGTTTTATATGGGTTAAAAACTGTATTTTAAGGACTCAGATTTCAAAATGTTGATTCATCCAGCAGGACCTTGACACAGTTGGGAGATGGGCCACTGCAAACCTCAACAAGGCCAAATACAAGGTCTTGCACCTGGTTCATGGCAATCCCAGACACACCCACAGGTTGGGCAGAGATGTGATTGAGAGCAGCCCCGTGGGGAGGGACTTGGGGATGGTGGCTGATGAAAACTCACCATGAGCCAGCAGTGAGTGCTCCCAGCCCAGAAAACCAAGGAAATCCTGGGCTGCATCCAAAGCAGCGTTGGCCAGCAGATTGAGAGAGGGGTTCTACCCCTCTGCTCTGCTCTGCTGAGACCCCACCTGGAGCACTGCATCCAGCTCTGGGGTGCCCAGCACGATGACAAGGAGTTGTTAAAACAAGTCCAGAGGAGGGCCAGGAGGTTGGTGAGAGGGCTGGAGCACCCCTGCTATGAGGACAGGCTGAGCAAGTTGGGGCTGTTCAGCCTGGAGGAGAGAGGATTGTGTGGGGACCTCACAGACACCTCCCAGTACCTGAAGGGGCCTGCAGGGAAGCTGGAGAGGGATTCTCTGACAGGAACTGGAGTGCCGGGGCAAGGAGGAATGGGGACACACTGAGAGAGGGAGGCTTAGGTTAGATATTAGGAAAAAAAATTATTTACTGTGAGAGCAGGGAGACACTGGAACAGGTTGCCCGGGGAGGTGGTGGATGCTCCTGCCCTGGTTCAAAGCCAAGTTAGATAAGGCCTTGAACAGCCTGCTCTGGTGGGAGGTGTCCCTGGCAGCAGGACTGGGACTAGATGATCTTTAACATTCCTTCCAAACATTAGTATTCCATTAATCTAACTGCCACTTATGATGATGTTGCATTAATATTGCAAATTCAAAAAACTATAGAATATACTAGTACTGGAAAAATATCAAGACTTTATTTCAGAGGTGTATATACTCACTACTTAATGGTATAATAACTAAAGGCTGGTAAAGGAAAAATGCTTTGAGTAAATTTTTAGGGATAGCATAAGGTAGCAACGTATTTACAGTAAAATAAATGGTTCAAGAATTTTTTCAGATGTAAAAATTGCTAAGCTTCTGTTTGAAAATATACCTACTGTATCAAAGTGAAGCATTGATCTCTTATTTCTCTCTTATACAAATGAAGTGTCATTGCATTTTCACCATCTATTCATCACATTTTCTGAAAACAAGTATTTTTAGTGATATACTCAAGAATTCTCCCAGATTTTTAGAATTATTATTTTTTGTTTTGGTACCAGTCATCAGTCATTTTTACATTGTCTATTGCTAGCAGAACTACTACTAGATACAAGAATCACAAAAAATAGATCTCTGTGCATTTCTTGAAGTTCACATGGAAGCATACACATGACTAATCTTTCAAGAAAGTATTCTTCTTGAGCTTCATTGATACCTGCTTTTTTGTTTTGAATTACAGATGGCATCCGTTCAAGATTCCAGATATGGCCAGAAAGATACGTCTGACCAGAACTTTGATTACATGTTCAAACTGCTCATTATTGGCAACAGCAGTGTTGGCAAAACCTCCTTTTTGTTCCGATATGCTGATGATTCCTTTACATCTGCATTTGTAAGCACGGTTGGGATCGATTTCAAAGTAAAAACAGTTTTCAAAAATGAAAAAAGAATTAAGCTACAGATTTGGGTAAGCTAAAAAATAATTCTGTGAATTAAGCAAACTGTACTAGTTTTGTTAGCATTTACACAACTGCAGGTTTGCATTGAGTGTCTTAACCCTTATATATTTAGAGAGTGAGAGCATAGGAAAGAAATAGCAGTTAATTATTTCTTGCATAGTTTTTCTGTCTTGAATATTAGAGTGCAAACAGTATTTCTAAGGTATTTAAGTACGTTTCTTTATCATTATTTAAATTCCTTTTGGAAATAATACAGGTTGACACATATTAATATCTGTGTAGTGAGCTATAAATGTCTGTGCAATATGTAGTCTATTGAAACTGATATATGTTATATCAAAGTACCTCAAAACACCAATTTTAAGATCTGGCGTCTTCCCTTAAAAAATTATGAATGCATATGTGAGCTATAATAGTGGATGCATAAAGAAGGCATAATTTTTTGCACTGTCATCCTGATCACCTGAAATATCTTCCATCTTCTGCTGAGGAGGGAAACTTGTGCAAAGAGATAGTGTTACCCAGGCATACAAACCCCCTCATTCCTTGCCTATAACTTAGAGACAGTAGAAAGATACTCAGTGGAGAAAAATGAGGTGAGAGGGAATAGGTTTCCTTTTCCACCAGTTCTCATCAAAAATAAATGATAGCCAAAACTTATTCCACAGAATCATAGAATATCCTGAGTTGGGAGGAACCCCACTCCTGACCCTGCACAGAACCAACAGAACAATCACTCCATGTGCCAGATAGTCCTGTCAAAAACTTCTTGAATTCTGGCAGATTTGGTGCTGTGACCACCTCCCTGGGCAGCCTGTTCTAACACCCAAGCACCCTCTGAAAAGGATGAAAAACCTTTTCTGAATATTCACCTTAAAGCTCCTGTGACACAGTTTCATGCCACTCCCTTGGGCCCTGTCACAGGTCATAGAGAGAAGTCAGTGCCTGCCCCTCCTCTTCCCCTCATAAGGAAGTTGTAACTGCAATGAGGTTTCCCCTCAATCTCCTCCAGGCTGAACAGACCAAGTGACCTCAGCTGCTCCTCATATGGCTTCCCCTCAAGGCCTCTCACCCTCCCTTCTTTGGATGCTTTCTAATACCTTTGTGCCCTTTCTTCTATTATGGTGGCCAAAACCACACACAGGATTTGAGGTGAAGCTGCCCAGTGCATGATGCCTTGGAGTGGCTTCCTGGAGCAGACGCTAGACCAGATGAAGAGAGTAAAAGCAAGTATTTATTAAAGGCCTTCAACAGGTGCACCTTGGTCAGACAGAAGCCTCCGAGAGGCTACACCCAAGATAGATGATGCTCAGGATCTGTTTTTCAGACAGATATGTTTGGTCCATTTACATATCAGGAGTTAATCCTCCAATTACAGCTTCAGGTAATGAAGTCATATACCCCCAGTTTGCTCCTGCCCCCAACTCACTTTTGTTTGTACTTTCGGGGCTTGAGGCAGTCAGGTGTCCTTCAGCTTCAGGCCTAGGGGAATTGTTTTCTCTGACCAAAGTCTGAACACAGTAGCTAACACTCTATATAAAGTTTTAGAGATATACATTAAAGCAGTACAGAATTTGAAACATTTAAAAGGTAAAATCCTAAGGCATCATTCCCCTGAAAGCCACAATTCTTCTAGGCCAGAGGAATGCAGAGCAAAATAGGAGAATCCCTTCCCTTGCCCAGCTCTGCCTGGTGTACCCCAGGACATGGCTGGATCTAGGACAGATTCACTGATACACCCCCTCATTCTTGGGTGATAGGGTGATGCTAAAAGGAGAGGGAGAAATAGCAAGACCTTTAGTAATGTGGATCTAGAGGAGCAGGTCTTCCTGGTGTGCTTGAGGACTTAGAGCAGTGTTTCCTTTGTGAAGTATTTGTAAGAGCGTTAAACCCCAGATTTTCCCTTTTTAAATTTTTTTTAATGAATACAAATAATTTAAAATTCATTTAACAATGGGCAGCCCTTAAGTCTCAGAAAATCTTGGTTCAAATCTGACCAGTTCATCTAACATGATTTAAACAGCAGATAAATTGAATATTTTCTTAATATATTGCAATGGAGAATTTCCCAGGGTTCTCTAGACTCTATCTCACTAGGCTTCAGCCCTTGGTATCTCAAATAATTTATTATTCTGTCCCCTCTAGGAACTAGAACATAGACTTTTTGCCTCTCAATGTTTTTACACTTAGTGTGACAGTGGTACATGCTGGGTAACTATATGTCACATGAATATAATGTGATACATATATATATATTAGTGCTCTTGCAATATCCATTTCCATTTTATTTATTAATTTATTCCTTTATGAAAGACAATTTATATTATATAGAATATAAAATCAAATGAATAATAGCAAATGTGATTTGGTGTTAAATCTGAGTAGAAGCATGACGTTATAATACTTGCATGAAGTTATAACACTTCCCTCAAAATCAGCGCCAAACTATTTGGTGGCATTATGTGATAGCTGATGTTCAGCATATAGGAAATAAAATATTATTGAAAATCTCACAGTTTTGTAAACTCAGAAGATTGCAGATGCAACTTTAAAATGTGTTTTGAATGACAAAATTAGAACTGAATTACTTTGCCATGCACTTAAGTGAAGAAATACATGGAACGATGCTGCTCTGCTATTCTTGCTTGACAACAAAATGCGGAAATATATAAATAGTTATGGTGTTAAGTCACTGAAATTCCCTATGTAGACACACAATCAATCCAATCCATTTTTTGCTGTTACAATTTTGTACATATTTTTCTAGGTTAATGTTCCTGTTTAATAGAGCTTTCAACAAGATACTTTCTATTCAACTTGAAGCCTGTTGGGGCTTGCAGATTCCTCAGAATAAGATTCTTATATGCTTACCAGTGAAGGTTACAAGTTTGTTGAAAGTCAGCATGGGCACTCAAGGAAGGAGAGCCATTATTTAATAATAAAATTCACAGTGTATTATAATGGATGGACTAGGAGGGGTTATCAGAATGAGGTAGGTGTTGTTTACATACTGGGATGCCCTCCAAGTCTTTTCTTTGTTTGAGAAACAAAGACTTTGTTTGAGAAACAAAGACTTTGTTTGATTTTTCTTGCTTGGAGGCGGTAGTGTCTTATTCTTGAACTGTCTTCTTTCATTTTTCAAGTCAGGGAGAATGGACTCCATCTAGTCCTTGCTGTAATATCATTTTCAAATGGTCAGAAAGAGCCTGCTGGGAGCACTGTAACATTTGCTTCTTTTGCTTCTGAGACAAACATCTTCTTTCCACAGTATTTACTACTGGAATTGAAAGAAGTTCAGAGTTCAAGTGCTATATTGATTAGTGATAGCACATTACGTTGTCATAGGACCACCATCTGGCCCTGAAATTTTGTTTCACATTTTGAGTGTGACAATCTGCTGTTGACGTTAGGAAGGCAGAATATTCACATGTCTCTTATCTTTTAGAGGATAGGAATCCAAGAAAAAAATTGTGCTTTACCTAAAGAGGTATTGATTTCTCCATTGAAACTATACAAAAGTTTTGTATAGAAAACTTGTCTGTATGCAGCATATACAGACACAGGATGAAAGTCCATTAAGGGGCTTGAGAATGTTTTACAGTGTCAAATAATAAAAAGTAATATATTTTTCCTTCATTTGGTTTGAATTAGTAATTTTAAAGGAAAGAGCTGAAACTAATAGGCTATAATATTTTCTGATTTTCAACCTTACATTGAATTTTTAAAAATGATTTCTCAATATTAATTCTGACAAAAATACATTATATCTAAAACTATTAAAAGCTCAAATATGTGTAAATCAGAAAATAAAAATAAGAACCTTTTAAGTCTGTCTGTAACTGTAGTGTTGTAAAACCTTGTGAACTGTCTTGTGACAACTTACTCTTGTGAACTGTCAATGATATAATACAAATAACAGCCTGTAGTAGTTTATGGACAAATTATAGGCTTATTTGGACAGTAGAATTTGTTAGCTAACATGTCAAAATAAACCGCAGAATAGGGAGGAAAAAAGTAAGGAAAAATAAAGTCCAGATATTGGCTCTTAGAAGAAAGCATAAAATTTGCAAAGACAGGTCAAAATATTTAACTGACAGTTGATCCATACCTTGTCTTTGGCTCATTTTTAAAATTTACTTGATCAGAAGCCTCAGTGATTTCAAACTGATTTTAGTACAAATTTTGTCTGAGGAAAAAAGTATCAAGTTTTCCCTCTGTGATCTGTTTATTGCACAAAGGAGTTTTAACTGCATTCATACAACAGTATCTGATTGTAGCACTTTGGTGCAAATATTTAATAAGAACACTGCACTGCCTTTTGCTGCTTAGATGGCTTTTCCCTAGGACTAGCTGTAGACTTCAAGGACTGGGTGCAATAATCACATAGAAAGATATCCTCCTAGAGAAGACAGGATAAACGCTGCTTGTGTCAGCATTTCCTTCTCTGAAGTGTCCGTGACAGTTTCATTTGATACCCAAAATGTTGCTTCCTTCACATCAAGAGCTTCTATAAATCATCATACGGCTTAGGAACTAAGTGAGGACTAGGTTTTGTAAGCTGACTGGGAAAATGCAATGTCATCATTCAATAACTAAAATTATTAGAACTATTAAAATCGATAAATTAGGCACCTGATTTTTTTCTTTTTTTCCCCACGAGCTTCCTAACAGTCCTTTAGCAGTAAATAGAAATAAAAAAAACAAAGAAGTGTGAATGTGTGTGTGTGTGTGTGTGTGTGTGTGTGGTAGAAGGGTCTGCAGAGTACCAATATACATGAGTACTGTCTTGATACTGAGGTCTTTGGGGGGTATTCTGCAGTAACTTAAAAGTGTGGAGGCAGTGCAATATTGCAGAAATACCCTGAAACACTGACACTGAATCAGTTCAAGAATCACTAAATACACTGGTTCAGTAGAAAGACGGTGAAAGCTGAAGCAATATAATTAGGAGGTAGGAGTAGCAAATGGAGAAAGAGGATAGCAAATGTAGCAAGTATTTCATCACAGGATTTTCAGTCACATCTGTCTGATCCGAGTGTTTTTAAATCCTTATGATAGCCAGTGCAAACTATATTTAATTTTCCTTTCTCAGCTGCTGGTGACAATGTGTAGCTGCTACTTTGAATACACAATCTTTTTAGATGAGGATAGTAAATATAATACTGAAAATGATACTTCCTCATCTCAGCATGAAAATCAAATGTGTATACTGTAATACATCAGACAAAGTGATTTGAAGAGACTAATGTAGAATCATAGAATGTGCTGAGTTGGAAAGGACCCATCAGGATTGCCAAGTCCAACTCCTCGGTCCTTTCACAAGCGGTGTGAAAAATGAGATACTACATGTGATAGTTGGTATTATTTCTTTGCACACTACAAAACACTACAAAATCACACTGCACAGGACACCCCAAGAGTTACACCATGTTCTTGAGAACATTGTCCAAATGATGGAGTGACCACTTCCATGGGGACACCATTCCTGTGCTGGAATTTGAGATTTCTCTGGATTCAGCTATATTAGTAAATGAAACATTCTAAGACTGACCTTAGGCACTGCTGTTCAGGTGGTATGGAATGGTTTTTGTCCATATGTTTAAACTTTTTCAGTCTCTGAAAGAGCATGGACACATCCCAATCTTGTATGGGAAAGGTCTCTGTCCTTTGCTAAGTCCTGGACTCTGCCCAGGAACTGCTATTGCTTGCAAGCCTGGGTCAAAGTAGTTTGACAAAACATGATGGCAGTTTCACAGCATGGACAAATTTGATAGCCTTGAAGTGCTTCTTGTTACAATTTAATTTGCTGTTACAGACCTGGCCTGAAAGAGCAGCACCTCCAGGCAGACACGATCAGGGCTGACCTGTCCATTGTGGTAAGCAGTGCAATATGTTCACAAGCGTTGGTCTGTTAGAAGGTCCTAAAGGAGCCATTCCTGAGAAAAGATGGTTAATGAGTAATGTAGTTTTGACACACAGAATGCTATAGTCTTTCTGGACTTTTCCAGAAAGATTAGCTGAAACAAGGGCAAATTCTGGGAAGCTTTTGTTTCGTTCTGAAGATGCCCTTCAACAGGTAAATGTTATCCAGTTGTAGTTGGATATGGTTTGCCTGAATTATTTAATTTCTCCTATTTTGCTTATTTCTACACAATATAAATCATTGAAGAGCCTGAAAGTTTTGGGGTAGGATCCTCTTTTCATACTGCAGCATTATTTCATATGGTGCTTCTTACATATTCATTGAGAGTACTTCCACATATGTGCAAGTCATATTTGGTAGACTTTAATTCTCAGAAATACTTGTGAAATTTATTAATGATTATTTTTGCTTGCATGCTGGTAATTTAAATAATCTATATAATGTATAAAAATAACTACTATAGCTTAAATGTTAGAGGCAGTAGAGCAGAGGAAAATATAAGCAGAGACTGGAAAGATAATAAGTGTGCTGCTATTGGAAATTTGACTGCAATTGCTCATACTATGAGGCAGGATGTGAGAGAAAGCTCCAAGAATCTGAGTGAAAATGGGACCAAGAATTTATGAATTAGGGCACCATAACTGGTGTGAAAAATGAGATACTACATGTGATAGTTGGTATTACTTCTTTGCACACTACAAAACACTACAAAATCACACTATAAAAGTGCTAAAAGATGTGATACTACAGTCCTTTACTGGAAAACCCAGAACTGTACTCATTAAAAGTTTTTTTGCAAGAAATGCTGCCTTGGGAAGTATTTGATGTGTAAAAATAGAGATGAATCCATTATAAACAATACACATCTTGCAAAACTCACTTAATTTCTTGTATGGAGCCAGGGTTCAATACTCAATACCAAAGACCTTGACGATGTAAAAGGCATATTTCATTCAGACTTCAGTGCAAAGAGCACATGTTGTGCACTTTGTGGGACAGGCCATGTTGGCCAGTGGTTGTACTTTTAAAAATCCATATGCTATTTATTTAAAATGCAGCTCTGGCAGTTCAAATATTTATGAGATATTACAATTTTATTGCTATTAAAAAGTGCCTGTCATGAGGGTTTTAAACAGTGTCTTTAAACCCAACTTAAAAAAAAGGATAGTGACTATAAGTTCAGCACCCTGTCTAGGCAGTCCTTTGTCCTGATGCTGCATGTTTGCTCTAAAATGCACACCCAAGGGGTTGCAAATTCCTGGCCTCAAATAATTTGGAGAGGAAATGTGAGTCAGTTCTGCAATGCCAGTTCTGCAACTGCAACCAGCATTAAGTTCTACTATTTTTCTCAATATTCCAACAGTTTTTGAAAGCCTTCTGTAGATTCTTGGGTCAAGGATTTCACTCTTCTACAAAGTCCTGTGCTTTACAAAACCCTTTAATGCTTACTTCATATGGCTGGACTTTAAATATTCTTTGGCAAAGACTCTTGTTATTAGAAAAATGATATATCTGTATTCAAAGGCATATATTAATTGAAAGAAAAGGTGTCATTTAGCATAATTGACATTCCAAGTAAGGCTTATCTCAAAGTTTAACTTCAAGCCTATGTGGGAATTCTTTAAGAGAAACTTAGCTAGTGTAAGATCCTTTCCAGAACACTTTCTGCATAGTGTGTCTTAGGCAGTTTTCTTTCCCTG
>VYZP01027867.1:0-19847 GCA_013400635.1 Hypocryptadius cinnamomeus
AGGGAATTTGCCTCTTTGTTACACTTAGTGGGAGACCAAATCTGCCAGGGATTCTACACTTCCCTAGGAGCAATGAGCTTGAATCTAGTAGTCACTAAAAGGTGCTGTGCTTGTTTCAGAGTATTCACAAATTCTCTGAAGTAACTGGAGCTACAATAGGCTTCTTGGCAAGCAAAAATTGTCAGAGAGGTATGAGCTGAACTTGTATAGCTGTTCAGACACTTGTAACTTCAGCTGTGTTGGGGAACTACTTTTTTAGGTATAAATTGGGAGACACTAACTCTTATTTTTAGACTAGACTTGGAGCTGAAGGATCATGAAGGAAGCACAGCTCTGTGGCTGGCAGTCCAGTATATCACTGTGTCATCTGATCAGTCTGTGAACCCTTTTGAGGATGCCCCTGTTGTGAATGGAACCTCATTTGATGAGAACAGTTTTGCAGCAAGGTTGATCCAGCGAGGCAGCAATACAGATGCTCCAGACACAGTAACAGGTAAACCAGAGGTTTGTATTTCATTGTAGGTGGAAGGCTTGTGTGTTAATTGCTTAATGCTGGCTGCACTTGGAGGAGCTGCATGAGGTTTCAGCAGGAATTGCTCCTTAATAAATGCTAGATGGTAGTTGCTTTACCCAGAGCTGGTGCACAGACAAGCTGAGATGGACTTGCAGGAAGTGACAGAAAATCTGGGCTCATTGCCAGGTTCTAATACCCTCTTTACAATTTCAAGATGTGTAATCACTAAATGGAAGTGCATGTGACAGTTGGAAGTGGGCTACTGGTAACCCTAGTACCAAGGGTTTTTCTTGTTGGCTTCAAAGTGTAATGTTGTAAGGTAGTGGGGAAGGTGTTAGCACACTAGTTAGTATCAAAGTGTGGTTGGAATAACAGTGTTCATGGGTTTTTTTTAGGAAACTGCTTGCTTCAGAGAGCAGCTGGTGCAGGAAATGAGGCAGCTTCTCTCTTCCTAGCAACTCATGGAGCAAAAGTCAACCACCAAAACAAATGGGTAAAAGCAGAAACTTAGTCTGAAAGTTTCTTTACTTCTCTTCAAAAATAAGGTAGCAGAGATTTCTTATAGCTAAACCATAGCTTAAAGCAAGTTGGAGCACTTTGTGAACCTTTGCATGTGTTCAGGTATTTACTAGTGACCACTTGCATTCTTGTGGCACTGTTCTTGCAGAATCACCCATTGTGAACATGCTTTTAGCACTTACTGCAGTGCCTGGTGTAATAAAATCTTTAGTAGAAGCTAACTCATGTCATTTGGAACTCCTAATGAGCTTCAGCTACTAGGAGTGAAACTCTTCACACCAGCTCTTGTAGTTTTAATGGTTTAAAAGCTGCTTCTCTTCATGTCTCAAGCTGTTAACCCAGCACCTTGTTTATTAAAGGGAGAAACCCCACTGCACACAGCCTGCAGGCATGGCCTAGCAAACTTGACAGCAGAACTCCTGCAGCAAGGAGCCAATCCCAACATCCAGACAGCAGAGGCAGTGCTTGGACAGAAGGATGCACCTGCTCCTCCATCAGCAGAGAACGTTCATCTGCAAACTCCCCTTCACATGGCTATTGCTTACAATCACCCAGATGTGGTGTCAGTCATCCTAGAACAAAAAGGTAGGTGTCCAGACTGTTGATGCTGCAGTGAATTGGTGTGTCAGGATGGCATGCAAGCTGTTTTGACAAACTACTAAGAAAGCATATCTTCCTGTAAACAGTGTTTAAGTATAGCAATTGATAAGACTGGCTAACTAGTCTTAAACTCAAATCATCTGCTTGTTAAAACAAGAAAATTATTTTGTCTGTTTGTAAATTCTCCACTGTAGATAATGGGCTTGAACAGTTAGTCTTGGGTTCTGTTACAACTGAGATGGTTTCAAAGCATTTGCTTCAGGTGAATGCTGGAATCAATTTTGGATAAAGGTGTTTTTCTGTGGTGAGACTTCTGCCTCCCTCAACTCCTTAGTAAGAGGACTATACAGAGCAATGCTGGTATTATAGTAGAATTGAGACTTGAGTGCTCAAATACCAGCAGATGAGTTCATTAAATGCTACTAGTCAGCTTCTTTCTAGCAGCAGGAAGGGAATTTGACAGCTGAAGCAGGGCCAATTTTGTCTCCTACTGTAAGTGGGATTTAGAAGGAAGTAGGCAAACTGGGATAAATATTGCCCATCCAGGTAAACATTGCCCATCCCAGTGGGTGAACTGGGGTAAATATTGCCCATCCCAGGTAAATATTGCCCATCCCAGGCTCCACCATATTGTGGAGCCTCCACTCTTCATTCTCAGAGCTTTGTATATGCCATTCTATTTGGAATTGCAGCTAGAAGGGGACAGGTTAAGCCTCTTAGCTAGAAAATTGATTGTTTTCTTGGTATATGTATTAAGATCGGTATATGTATTAAGATCAGTCAGTAGTGGCAATATGGTCTGAATCCTCGGCAATGTCACATCAGGAAGCTGAAGGTACTTTGCTCAGATCTTGCAAACTGGCTGCTAAAGGAAAAGCCTAGTACAAAATGTGACATTGCTGCTGCAGCTTTCAGTGTGTGACTGCAAGTCAAGTACAAGAATGCCCTAATTCCTTATGCTTTCTTGTAGCTAATGCTCTTCATGCTACCAACAACTTGCAAATTATTCCTGACTTTAGTCTAAAGGACTCCAGAGACCAGACTGTGCTGGGATTGGCTCTTTGGACAGGTATGTGCCTTCAGGATGTGAAGCTATGATATGAACAAGATTTTCTTAAAGATGAAACAGCTGGTGTGTGTTCATGTTCTGGCTTGTGCTGCTGGGGAGTTGTCAGGAGAGCTTTAGATGGTTCTTCATATTTTAAAATTAGTGTTCACATATGACTTAGTGAAAGATTTCTAGAACTACAGCTTCTGCCCAGAACTGTACTTGCACTTTAGTGGAATTCTTCCTCTGTGAACTCCCTGGTAGTTTTCATATCAGATCACTGTATTGTCTGTGCACATTAACTCCATTCTGTTAGTCTCAGTGTGTCTGTTTTATGGAACTGAAGGTAAAATACTAATGAGCTTGATCTGTTCAGGCATGCACACAATAGCAGCTCAGCTGCTTGGATCTGGGGCATCCATCAATGACACCATGTCAGATGGACAGACACTCCTGCACATGGCAATCCAGAGACAGGACAGTAAGAGTGCCCTCTTCCTGCTGGAACATCAGGCAGATATAAATGTCAGGTAAGGTCCTAACTGATACAACTCTCACCTGTGTATGTATCTAGGAGCAGGTGCTGACTGCCTTTGAATAATGGCTTGAGATTTGTTTCAGATCTGATTTAAACATAGTTATGTGTTTGGCACTGTTTTGTGGCACTAGTTATGGCTGAGGGGTTACATCTGTTAACTTGGACCTAGGTATAGGACCTTTTGAGGCTGCTGAAGGAGGTGCCACTTAATTCTAAGTAAACCAGCTTCCTCTGTAGCAGACTAAAGTCCTACAGACAGGCCTAGAGGCACTGAACTTCTATTGTCTCATCTACTTGCCAGCTTGTTAGAAGCTGTTTGCTACCATCTAAAATAATTAGATACAGATCCAGCAACAGGAATCTGATAAACTTGCCTCCTCAGTATCTCCTAGACAACTTACATTAGACTTAACAGAGCATTTGTCTGCTTACATGACTGACAGGCTGTCTGTTAAATTTGGCAAACTGTAATGTAATGAATGTCATGGGTACAAACTGCCTAATGCTGCTGTTCTGACTTCAACTTTGTAACAGTTAGTATTTGACTCTTGCTTGAAGTGTTGCCATGTTGGAGACAAAGCTGTTTGCTTCTGTGGCAGCAGGCTGGCTCAGAAAGAGCTCTGTTCAAATAATGGCTGCACTGAAGGAATTGAATGTCTCTGAGCTAAGAACACTAACTTGTTTTTCCAACTGTAGAAATCAATCACTTGGTAAAAGAGAAGGGGAGAAGAAGGGTAGACTAGAGAGCTGTGATGAAATACATGGTGTGTTTGTGATGGTCTTACCACAGCAAAAATACATATGAGAGGAGTTAATTCTTGGCTTTGCCAATGAAGTGCTGTCACTGAACTTTATAATGCATCTGTAACATTTGGAAGTGTCCCTGCTGCAGGACCCAGGATGGACAGACAGCCCTACAGCTGGCCATCCAAAACCAGCTCCCACTCGTGGTGGATGCCATTTGTACCAGGGGAGCAGACATGTCTGTGCCCGATGAGAAAGGAAACCCTCCCTTATGGCTCGCCTTGGAAAACAACCTGGAAGACATTGCATCAACTCTGGTGAGACTGTCAGTTGGCTTTAGTCTCACTTTTGTTCATCTTGCTAGCAGCAAAAAGCTTCATCAGCAAAAGCAAACTCAATGCATGAAGAGAACAGACTGGTCCAATACTACTAATTTCTGGAGGTCTTTTCTTCACCAGAAATTCCTCTTTACTGCAGGATTCTTATAAATACTGTAGTCTGCATAACCAAATATCTGGCAGCCACTTTAATAAAAACATATATTCTATATATATTCTGCTGTCTGGATTCTTGATCTGGATGGAGTAAGGATCTGCTTAGATCAGTCTGTAGCATACACAACTTGTGTAATGATCAGCTTTCTGAATAAAACTGAATACTCAGTTTAGGCTTTAGTGTATATGCTGCTTTTTATTGCATCTTAAAATTGAACCTAGAAGGACTTTAAAGGCTTATATTTACTTTAAAGACTGTTTACTTTCAGGCATGGGTGATACAGCAGGAGATTTCCTAGGACACACAAGCAGACCTCCTTGTGTTTTTTTCATAAGGAAGTTACTTGAAAGCTTTGTCCAATTGTCTGCTAGAGACAACTATTTAAAAACTCTGCTAGTGACGTGAGAAATATGTTTTGTAACTGCTCTTGACTGTGCTGGTCAACACTCTTTTTTATGGAGTCAACACTCTTGAGTACTCATCTTTAAACCTTGTCAATAGTTTGTCAAGTGGAGCAGAACAAGTCTTAAGTGCCACATTGCTCAAGTATGTGGTTCTCTAGTTGAGGAATACAAATATTAGCAATACAGTTCCTGAAAAAAACCTCTCTCTGTTTAGCTGAATGTCTGAGAAAGCAGGGAACTGGGCCAGACCTTCAAAGGCAACATCTGCTGATGCTGCTTGATTTACTGTAGGTGCTTGTCATTGCTGAAAGTGAAGTAACTAGTCCAACCTGCTTTAGATCTGTCTATCAAAGTATATGGACAAATATTTGAATTGTTAATAAATACCATCTAATTAAGGATTACACAGTTAACTAATAAAATATTGGTCTGGAAGACTTTAAAATAGCTTCCTGAAATTCAGTGACTGTCACAAGAATAGACAAGGCTCAAGTTTCAAGTTTTAAAGCTCAAGTCTCAAGTTTTACCTATAGGGGATAATGTTCCAGAAACATTAGTCAGGGGCTATAGTAGGAGCCTGTTGGAAAAAAACCTTCATTGTGTTGTTTGGCTTCTCTTTCCAGGTTAGGCATGGCTGTGATGCAACGTGTTGGGGGTCAGGACCAAGTGGCTGCTCACAAACCCTTCTCCACAGAGCTATTGATGAGAACAGTGAACAGATTGCTTGCTTCCTGATCCGCAGGTCAGTCCCCTTCCCAAATACAAACCTTCCAACATGCATGTAGGGTGTTCCTGGCATAAATTAATTGAATGCTCTCTGAAGTCAGTAACAGCTATGTGCTTCCTTAGGCTTTTGCTGGATGGGTGACACTTAGGGAATTCTGACCAATCCAAAGGACACATTCTGTTATCTGTAATACCATCATGTTCTTGATGACAGGAGTCAAACCAAAACCAGGAACTTGGGCTTGTGTAGAATGTGTCAGCAGTCGCTGGATCAGCTCCTGTAATCTCTTCTGTGACCTTTATTGAAGCAATTTAAATCTGGATTAAACATAATAAATTGACTGTGCTGTGTTTGTTGTAGTGGGTGTGATGTGAATAGTCCCAGAAAGCCAGGCCCAAATGGAGAAGGAGAAGAGGAAGCCCGTGATGGACAGACACCCCTACACTTGGCAGCCTGCTGGGGACTAGAGGAGGTGATCCAGTGCCTTCTGGAGTTTGGTGCCAATGTCAATGCTCAGGTATGTGGAGAAATCATGCACAGTTTTTAAAAGTAGATTCTTTTCCTCCAACATACGGAAAACAAACTTTCCTCTCATCTGTGTATTTTGCATGATAAAGGAAAGAAAACCTTGCTCTTAGAATTGAGCCAGTGCAATGACTGGATGCACCTCTGCTTTCTCCCCTGTCCCTTTTTACCACACCTGGTGCTTATCTGCCCATATGGTGGTTAATTCAGGAAGCTATGCTAAAGGAAAATGATACAGAAAACTTACTGCAGTGTTATTTTTCTCATGGAACAGTGGGATACAGTGTTTCCTGTACCTAGTGTGAATTAAGGGTAGGAGCACAGCTGCAGTTAATCATTAAACCAGCTACAGTGTAAAACTCTAGAATACTCTGCTTTGTTAGTATGTTTGGGAAATGTCTTCTGTTATTGACTAAACTGAGGTGATGTAAGTATGAGTTACACTTCATTTTTGATTACACAGTAATCCTTAAACAGAAACTTGATAAATAACAACAAAAGAAATGAATGGATAACATTTTTAGGTCCTGATGCTGTTGAAAGTGACATTGAAATGAATCACAGAACACAGTCACAAAGCAGCCTTGGCTGTAAACTGCTGCTTGATGCAAACAAATGTTTAAACACCTCAGCTGACTTTGCTAATAAATTTGAATGCTAATCTCTGCCCCCAAAATGACTGACTAAATGGGAGATGTTATGGTGAGCTATTTGAAAGGCTGTATAGCACAGGATTGATGTCAACCTGTTAGGAGAAGCAAATCTCAATTTGCTTTTCTTACACTGTGGGTTTGAGCTTGCCCTGCAGCTGTTTGGTGTCCATGCTGAAGGAAGCTGGGTAGGTCACAGCACTAAACTGCTGAGTTTCCTTGACCCTTCAGAATTAGGGAAGGATTTATGTGCTACTGAGCCTATATATAACAAACTTTCTGGTTTCCGTCTAGGATGCAGAAGGAAGAACTCCAATCCATGTTGCCATTAGCAACCAGCATAATGTTATCATTCAGCTGATGATTTCACATCCAGATATTAAGCTGAATGTACGTGACAGGCAAGGAATGACTCCCTTTGCTTGTGCCATGACATATAAAAACAATAAAGCAGCTGAAGCAATTTTGAAGAGGGAACCAGGAGCTGCAGAACAGGTAAGCTGGGAGAGTTCAAACCATGCTGGTTTTGTTACTGCACTAGTTTGTGGTAACAACTGTTCCACAAGCCAGTTCTGTTTTATCCTTTTGTGGCTTTACATGCAATCCATTTGCCAGATGCCAGTTCTCTTAAGCAGGATTTATTAGGAAACAGTAGGTGTGTATGTGATATGTGTAAGAACATTAAGGGTTAGTGTCTTGTCAGTTCTTCTTATCTTGTCAATACTAAACTGAGAAACAGGCATATGTGTGTATAAGGAGACAATTCTAACTCCACTCTTGTCTTATGCTGGACTAGTACAGAAATAATCTGTTGCCCAGCTCTCCTAAAGCTATCCACAACAGAAAACCTGACCTAAAATAACTGAATAATAGATGCTATGCTGCCCTGCTGAACTATAAGACCTCCAACTGTATCTTCAGGCTTCTGGTGTGACACTTCAGGCAGCTGTTCAGGAGATTCTTCCTAGCCTGTGTAAGTTTAATTACTAGTAAAATATTTGAGTGCTTAGCGAGCTCTTGTATTATATCTAAAACATGGTTACAAGTACAGCCAGTTTAAATATGCTTTGACATTAGCTGCAAGGCAAAGTTGAACAACGTGTACTCGGTATTAAGCCAAAAAAATGAATTCTCAGGTTGCCCAGAGCAGCTGTGGCTGCCCCATCCCTGGAAGTGTCCAAGGCCAGGTTGGACGGGGCTTGGAGCAAGCTGGGATAGTGGAAGGTGTCCCTGCCCATGGCAGGGGGTGGACTGGATCACCTTGGAAGGTTCCCTCCAACCCAAACCATTCTATGGTTCTGTGAATACATTTTACATCATTGTGGCAGGATCCCATGTTGCTTCCTTCTCCTGGATTATTTGCCAGATAGACTCGTGCTTGTTTCATTTAACTGAGTTTATCATTAACTGCTGCTCAGTACTTAACCACAACAGCTGTTAACTTTTTGTCTCTCTAAAATTACTGTCCAGTGTGTGGTCAAGAAAGGACAAGGTTCTAAAATAGAAATAAAGTAGTGTGAGGCAGACTGGACTGAGCAGTTGCAACAGATAATTTCTCAGTTCAGTTATTCAATAGTCACATCTATCAGATAAGTCTCTCATGTCAACCAGGGAAAGAAATGAGATTCTGCAGTTCAAGCAGAGGGAGCAAGTGTCTCTTAGTGAAAACACGTCCTACTACATAAAGCACCTTATTCTGCAGGAACAACAAACTAATTCCACGTGCCCTTTCTGCCTCAGGTTGATAACAAGGGTCGGAATTTCCTGCACGTGGCTGTTCAGAACTCGGACATCGAGAGCGTGCTGTTCCTGATCAGCGTGCAGGCCAACGTCAACTCCCGGGTGCAGGACGCCTCCAAGCTGACCCCTCTGCACCTGGCAGTGCAGGCTGGCTCCGAGATCATCGTGCGCAACCTGGTGTGTGCTGGGGAGGCACCGCTCCTCTGCTAACTGCACGGTGCTGCAGGCTGATCCTTCACAGCAAAGTGACACCACTCCTTCTCAAACACAAAGTCCCCTCAGCTTGGACTGTTAGCTGAGCTGCCACAGTAGCCTTCACATGAGCATGTTGGGTTTGCAGCGATCACTAGGTTTGGTTCTTTGTAAAGAATCTTTCTTGCCCTTTCTGCACATTTGAACACAAACACAGGTTGTAGCAGCTGAGTAATGATATCATTTTATACACTCTGGAAGCCTAGAAGTATCTCTGTACAGTAGAGTCTTGTGTGCTTCATTCACAGAAATAAACTGTTGGCTAAAATAGCCCTGAAGCCATCTTTGAACATATTCCTTCTTGCCTCCTGACAGCTGCTTGCAGGTGCCCAGGTGAATGAACTGACCAAGCACCGTCAGACTGCTCTTCACTTAGCAGCCCAGCAAGACCTGTCCACCATTTGTTCAGTCCTTCTGGAGAATGGAGTAGACTTTGCAGCTGTAGATGAAAATGGAAATAATGGTAAACTTCAAGTTACACAAGTAAATGCAAAACACTTCAGTAAGTCTGTTAATGATGTCTCCTGTGGTGGAGAGCTCACTGTGAATGGCCTTGCACTGCAAAGGTGAAAGAATGAAAGTTCAGGAAATCAAAGCAGATGGAAGGAGTTGTTTGAGAAGGAGGGTTGGGAAAGTAGAAGGAGGCTGTTTTGTTTAGTTATTAGGCTGTAATTATTGCTGGTACTCAGAGTCTTGAACCTTCTTTTCCTCTTTGTTTTTTATTGACCGTTCAGCTCTGCATCTGGCAGTGATGCACGGCCGTCTGAACAACATCCGGGTCCTCCTCACAGAGTGCAATGTAGATGCAGAGGCCTTTAATGTCAGGTAATTATTTATATTATAATGATAGCAGGTAATTAAAGCCTTTAATATCAGGTAATTATTTATAGTCTTAACAGACTAAAAGAACCACTTTGTATTTTAAAATATGTGCTGACATGCTGCTTTAAAATATGTATTTGGCTTGTATTATGTTATTTATACATGAATTTGGAAGTGTGCAGATGATGTGTCTAAATTCTGTGCAGATTATATGTATACACCAAGGAAGGAAAGTTAAGTAGGCAGTTGTGTGTGATCTATACTGAGTTACTGAGATGTAGCATTGTTCAAGTCTGAACCAAACTTGAAAGCAAGGAGAGTTGGATGAGTAACTGCAGTAGGAAGCAGACTTTGATCAAGATAACAAACTCTTTTCCCCAGAGGCCAGTCACCAATGCATATTTTGGGACAATATGGGAAAGATAATGCAGCAGCCATCTGTGACCTCTTCTTGGAGTGTATGCCAGAATACCCTCTAGACAAACCTGATGCTGAAGGAAACACAGGTAAGTGAGACTCAACAACTACTAAACTTGCAAGTACTTGAGTTGTATTTGTGGTATGTCACTTTTAAAGCTGGAATAATTGGCAGTAGTATGTTAAATATAGTAGGAGGCACACAATACATGGAAACTTAAAAACTAAAGATCCTGTCTGGACTGAATGTAACACAATCGACCACTCTTGTTAGCAAGGAACTGTCTGGCTTTTATTTTTCAGTGCTCCTCTTGGCTTACATGAAGGGAAATGCTAACTTGTGTCGTGCAATAGTGAGAGCTGGGGCTCGCCTGGGAGTTAACAATAACCAAGGAGTCAATATCTTCAACTATCAGGTTGCTACAAAACAGCTTCTCTTTAGATTGCTGGGTAGGTATTTCTGGCTTATGCTTCCAGGATACTTCATAGGAAAAAACTCTGGACTTTTGACTTAGATGACAGTAATTCCAGAGAGGCAGAACTTGTAAATTTTATACTACTAACAGGGCAGAGTAGAAATACTAGTTTTTCTGGTGTTTAGCTGAAAAGTTGTACAGTGCAGACTGTTAGATACTACTTTTTCTGGAAGGATAGCATGGAAACTCTTGGCTGGTTTGTAGTCCAGTGTAGCTTAAAACACAGACACTGCTTTTTAACTGGTGCTGTACAGTTGCTGTGGACAATGTGATGGAAAGCAACTATAGATTATCTACAAAGGAGACTCCAGCTCCTGCAAGAGTAGTTAAATCCATTAGACTGGAATGCAGCCTAGAACTGGAAAAAACCTTCAGGTTTAGTATATTCAGAAGGTGTCTGAGCCCATTTTGCCTTCACATTTTTACCTCTTAACAGATATGCTGACAAAAGAACCTCCCTGGTGTGATGGCTCCAACTGCTATGAATGTGCTGCCAAATTTGGAGTCACGACAAGAAAGCATCACTGGTAATATGAGCCCCCTTGCTTTGCTTACAAGGAAATGGATTCTTCCCCAAATGTAGCTGGGCTTGCTCCTTCTAGTAGCTTAGGAAACCTCCATGTTAATGTAGGTGTATAACCACTAATCCAGCTGAAACATTCCATCCTGTTGTAGATCAGAAACTTGTAGTCTGACTGAAATCATATTTTAAGCAGCTGGTGCATTTAATATTCTTATTAGTTGTAAATGAGAAATCATGTCTAAGTTCCAGTAGTGAAACAGGATTTAAATACCCAGTTGTCAGAGAAAGAGTGTGATGCACTTCACTCCACAGAGGAGCAACAATATATTTTATTAAGAGAGTGAGTTAATAGAACTTCAATGGTAAAGGTGGCAGTGGTTTAGCAGGACTTGATTATTTCCTGCATAGAGGTTGGGGTCAGGGAGAGCATGAGGTTCAGAGAGAACAGCCACTGGGGCTCTAACTTACACAGGAAAGACAGGAGGGAGCACACCACCACCACAGTGGTAGGATGACCTCCTCCAAAAGAGGTGACAGATTTGGGCAGGTGTTGCCAGTTTAGGTTTGGGATCCTGTTTGCAGTGTGGAAATGGCTGAAGATGAACATGAGCTGCTCTTGTGTAGATAGGAGTTCCCTTTTTAAAGTAGTCTGAACTTGTACAAAACATGCTGGGTTGGAAGGGTTAAGCTAAGATTTCTCTTAGCTCAGTGTCCTAGAGAAACTACACGTGCATCAGTTGAAGCTGTACCATGTGACTCACTAGCACAGAACCAGCACCTGTTGGCATTCGTCAATTATTCCAAAATATCAGAAAGATACAAGACAAATAAGATACAAGATAATCATAGCTTTTCAACTGCTAGTGTGTATGTAATGCTGTCATTGATAAAGAAAGTCAAACAGTAACATCCTGGTGTTCACTAGGAGAGAATTCACTTTTCTCCCGCTCCTCTTCTGTCAACAGCCGACACTGTGGACGCCTGCTCTGCCATAAGTGCTCAACAAAGGAGATTCCTATCATAAAATTTGATCTGAACAAGCCAGTTCGAGTTTGCAACATCTGCTTTGATGTCCTGACTCTGGGAGGAGTCTCCTAGTATGCTGTGGAAGTAAAGGGATTCCCAGTCAGTGCTCCTGACAGCAGCTCTGCTTACAAGCCCTCTGGATAGGGAAGAGGAGGCTTACACATGTCTTCTGCAATAGACTGAACTAATTAAGGACCCTGTTATGATATACTCTGGTATAAATGATTTTGTATGACTGTACATGTATCAGGCTGCGATAGACTTCACTAGGAATCAGAGTGGATTGTTGAAACCAAGTGACAAAAGAATTTAGACCCTCTTCTAGTTGCAGTGGGGTATGGAAGCTGAAATTTGTACTGATTGAATCGGCATAAAACAGGTCTGTCCTCAACATGGTGCTTTGCACTGAGCAACTCTATTAAGTCCTGTGGCTTTCAGGCTGCTTAGTAGAGATGGTATTAGGTTTCAGGGTAACCAGGTATCTTCCTTTGCTTTGTCTTAAAGATAAATGTTCCCCTTCTCTAGAGAAGACTTTTTGTGAAGCTAAACTGAGCTGTTGCAACCACTGTTCAAGAAACTCTTCAGACCTGGGGGTAGTTCTAAGTATAGCTCAAGAATTGTGGCCTTACAACAGAAAGCTTTACAACATCTGATGCAAAGCAGTCAGAATTGCAGATCCACATCTTGATACCTCCTCAGCAAATGACTCGTTAGCTTTAGCATGTTCAAGAGAAGTGCAAGATTGTTTGAGGAAAATGCTCTTGCTCATACCTGCTGGAACTGTCAGTCTTTGTTGCACTTTCATATTTATGTTGCTGGTCCTTCCAGTCCATGGCACTTGTATAAATGACCATGAGTTTGCTGAAAGGCCTGAGCATGTGCTAAACACTAAAACTGGTGGAGTCTAACTCACAGTACAGCAATAAATGCTGAAGTGCTTTAGGAATCCCAGGAGGGAGAGAAACACTTTCCTGGGGCTTGAGGGGCCTGGTAACTGCTGTGGGAGAGTCAGTAACCCTGCCAAGTGTGGAATGTGCTGCACCTCTAGACACTAAACCTGGGTCCATTTGCAGCAGGATTGCTGGGGTGTGGGAGTGTATGTGGAGGCTTCCTGTTAGGAGTAAGCTGCAGTATTTCAATCTAGGCTGGTTGTACTCTCTTAAACATGCTGAATCTGTGGAAACCTACCACCACATTGTCTAGGTAAGCAGGAAAGTACTTGACTGGTAGATCAGCTTGTGATTTGGTGGGCAAAGGCTTCAGTTAGAAATAAATGGGTACTTAAGCAAAACTACATGCCATGTTAAGGCTGTTTTTATTTCAAGAGATAAAGCTAGTATAGACTCAATTCAGCATTCCTCATCTTTACTCCATGAATTGGTGTGCATTTTTTAATGACTGTTATCTCCAGTGAACAGTATGGACAGGTGATGATGTGTTGCCCTGTTTAGAGCAGTGACTTGTTGGTCTTAAAGAGTAAGATGAGATGATGAGCCAGGCTGCTCCTGTTACAGGAATCTTTCTCAGTTTTTCTCAAGCTTGTACAAGTAGAGGATAGGAGAGGCTGTAATTGCTGACATTTGTATGATTAATTTCACATCAAGTCTCACTTGATCTGCACTTTGATCTTCCAATATGCCTATATTGTAACTGGAATCACCCTGTACCACTGGGGAAGAACAATGGATGACAATACAAACTTGCCTCACTGTTTGATGTCTGCTGCTGACATGTTGCAACAGAATGCTCTGGGTAACACAGCTGGTCTCTAACACAGTTACTAATGCAAATGGTGCACCTCTGGCATAATATTGTAGGTGAATGAAGGAAAATAGTGGTGTCAGTTAATGTTAGCTACAGTAATCGTTGGTGTCAGTTAACAACAATCTGCAGTTTGGGGGTTTTTGAGTGAAAGAGATGATGGTAAACATTGTACTACTGGTATTTCAGGGTGTCACTGGTTGCAGATCTCTAGCAGTGAAAGAATGATGGAGAGAAAGTGCATTTGGTGAAAGAAGTCTTGACTGTAATCTCATGGTAACATGTTGTTTTCCTTCTTGGTTTGGAGCTGAAGTGATGTGGAGGGATAAGGGTGTGCTCAGAATGCTGAAAGATAGTGCAGAGGAGGGGTTTTCCAAGGCCACAGCCTATGGGCTTCAGCCTGATGGGAGAACTGCACAGCATGTAATTGCCAAAGCATTTAAACATCACTTTGTCAGTGGCTTCTCTGATGTAAGGGCAAGGGAGCAGGGAAGCAAGCTTTTTACTGATGGAAAATGTGGATCTGGTGAAAATTCAGCTTAACTGAATGGCAAGTTAAGGCTGGGTAGTTGCTTTCTAAAAAATAGGATATTGATTATAACTGTAAAACTGTGGGAAACATCTGGAAAACATCTGTAGTGCTCCTGGTTTGCTGTTTACAGCCAGTACTGTCCCAGCTTACTTACTGAAGTCTGAAAGGAAAGTAGGTTATTGTTAAATATACAGCCTGAGGTGTTCATTAAAGTAACTAAATTCAGCAAATTTGATCCTTTTAAAGTGCCTTTGAGATAGTTTCCTTCCAGCCAACTCTAAATAGCTTTCTGCCAGAGCTAAAGAGGGAAAGCTCACAACTTGAACCAAAACCCACGTTAGTTTTTTTCTAGTTCAGCTGAGGAGTTGACCCCACCAGGCAACTGGTGGGGCTCAATCCCTCACACACTCTGCCTAGTGTTGGTCTGAGCTCTCAGACCACTGCGATTTTTTTGGGAGTTTTGCTGGCAATGCTCCACTACAGGGTACAAATGTGAATGAGGCACTTGGTAATGTAGTGGTGGTCAACACATTTCTAACTCTAAACAACTGCTCTTCCCTTTTTGTAGCATAATACAGTTGTTACCAAATCCCCAACCCCTCTTACCCCTGCTTTTAGTGGTATCTATTAACTCAAGTCTGCCAAGCGTTGAACAAAAGGTTAGATGGAAAATCAGTTTGTGTCCCTGGAAGTGCTGTCACACTTAGAGGCTTCAGGCACTTCAGCAGGGTTGCATGGGAAGTCGGGTGGTTCATGCTGTAGCTCTTTGTTCTGAGACTGGATTCCTTTTGGTTGCAGTCACCCAGCACTCTTACACAAGCAAATACCATGGTCCAGCACTCTTACACAAGCACAAACCGTGGTCTGGCTGAAATTTTTTGTCTGTAAAAGGTGCAGTCACTGTTTCACACCACTGAGTGGAGTGAGAATGTTGCTGTTGAAGGCACTAACAGAGCAGAGTAAGTTGCTGGCTAAAAGCTGACAGATGCCTTAATGACTTCCTGTGCTGGAGATAACAGCTTGTCCAACTGCTCATGTAGTGCTTATAAACTAACATATAACAGCATGGGAGGCCAAGGCTGGATGGTTTGTAGATCAAATGTTAATAGGCAAGTCCTCTTTTTTCTGTAACCAGCAGAGGTGGTCACTGCAGCAAACTCATCTCTAGAAAAATCAAAGCTTGTATGAGTGACAGAAATAACTGAACCTTCTAATACCCTCTGTGAAATAGAAAAGGAAGTCTTAGAACAATGGCATTTTATCTGCAATGTTTGTCTGGAGTTGTTGTAAAAATGTATTTTTCCAATATGCATTACTTCATTGTGTAATGATTCTACTTGTAATAAAATGCAGAACTAGATGATGCATTGTGAGGTGAAACCTTGCTAAGGAAGTATCTGCTCCTGTAGAGACAGCTGCCCCTCTACAAGCTTATCCTGAGAAACCACAAAGAAAACCAGGGATACAACATCCAATTGGGCACAACAACTTTATTCTTTGTTCTGAAATTAGTCCAGGTATTCATTTTCATGTTGTGGAACTGCTACAACTGTTCTTTTGGCTGTCAAGGTCTGGTGTTCTAGTTTGTACCATGTAGTCATCTTGAATGCCTTATACTAGACTTACCTATAATCAGTCTTGTGAAACAAACCCGAGCTCCCCACGGGCCAGAGCTGCTTCATGGAGTTCATCAGGTCAAGTTCCTAACACTGGGTGCACTCAGCTGTGTGCTGGAGGCAGCTCAGCCCCCTGGGAGAGCAGAGAGCTGCTGCAGCTTCACTTCAGGAAAAGGAAAACTTCAGTGCAATAGCAAACCCAGCCAAGACTTCTGGGTGAGATTGTGATGCATTAGTCTTTTATTAATAAAACTTACTGAAGTACAGATGAATGGTGAGCTTTATTAGAGCACTGTCTGTGGTGACTTGAGCCCTCTGTAGCTATCACTGTTTTCTTCCCACCCTTTTCCACCATGGGAGAATCCTGCTGAGCTGCCCAGTTGGAGACATAAGCACATGATAGTCTTGGAGCACTTCAGGTCAGTGAGGGTGTCTCCTTGTTTGCTTTAATAGATGACTTATTCCTAGTGCAAGGCAAACTCTTCCTCCCCAGTGTTTCCAAGCCTAAACTGAGGAATAAGCTGTGAACTGGTTTTCAACCAACTTTAACTTAAACCAACACCTTCCTGCCCTGCCTTTTTGCAGCAGTTCATTGGATTTTCTTTTTTGTATCTCTCGCAATCAAAACCATCCCCTCAGCACTATTTGCATAGTGATTGAGTGTTCCAGCAAGATGAAACTTGCTTAGAAGGTCAAGCTGGTCCCACCTTCACTGGGACTGGTTTGCCCTCACAAACTACTTCTTACAGCATTTGATAGTTTGGAATTTGCTGCAACTTTTAAATAGCTTTAATGAACTCTTTTAATGGCACTTGCCAATCATTTGGGGGGATGGTTTCACTACTTTAAATGCAGTTTCTTTTTAAAGTGGTGGTGTCTTTTTAAATGTGGCAAAGGCCACAGTTGTGGAGGCAGTGAAGTGCTGCTTTGCAGCTCTTTCCTGCACCTTTTACACAGCCTGATCTGCAGCACTGTGTGAAATGAGTTCTCACTCCACCCCCAGAGATGGCTCAAGCCCAGGGCTGAAGTTTGGTTCTGCCACACATCCTGCTCCCCCCTGAGTGGCACGAGCTGGCACAGCAGGGCAATGCCTGCAAGAGCTTCTCTTCAGGATGAAGATAGGTAAAAAACCCCAAAAATAAAACCACAACCCGTGTACCCCCCCACTGTTACACCAAGCATGTGCATGTTTAAGTTTGTGTGGCTCCATCCCTGGCAGCTGTAGCATCCTCTGAGTTTTATCAGTGAGAAATGCTGTAATGTGTCCTGCTGCAAGGGAGTGAATGGTGCCTCCTGTACCAACTCATCACATTTTGGGCCTCTCTTTAGAGGTGGTGGTAGCTAAAAATCAGTTTATAAACACTTCCCAGCTGCTTGCACATAGGTGGCAGCTGCCTTAAGGAGAAGAACTGACCACAACCTGTGCCACCACTGGACCCTGATCTGCGTGTCTCTCTCAAAGCTCAGCTCCACCAAAACTGATTTTAACAGCAGATTCCACTAAAACCAGCAACTCCTTCCTTGCAGCTTGAGGTTTGTAGTGCAGGTATTGCTTCCTCCCTTTTAGCCCCACCCAGAGAGGGTAATGAACCTGCCCTGCATTTCTGGGAGTCGCTCACATTGCTGAATTCTGCCAGCTGTGACACAATAAATATGGATTTTAAGAGTGCTGGGTCTTGTAAGGGCACATCCAGCTCAGGTTATAGTCTGATAGGCACAGACCAGATGGGAGGAGGTCTTATACCAGAATGGAAACAGGAGGCAGATTACAGTAGGATGGTTCTGTTGCCACCCAGGCAACAAAAAGAAAGCTATTTAAAACTACTCCTTCCTGATCAGAACAGTTTGAAAGTGGTGAATCACAGACCAGGACAGTGAGGTTAATATCAAACAACAATCCTCACAGGTGGCTTCAATATCTTGGCACAGTATCTAATGCAAACACTGAGTGAGGAAATGCAGCTCTGGCCTTTGCCTTCCCTACTCCAAGAATTTGATAAAGCTTGTGTGTAACTAAACTGTGCAAGCTCCTGATACTGTGGACCTTAATTGCAGAAGAAATTCAGGGTTCTCCCTGCTACCTTTAAACTCTTGGGAGTGAGTCAGGTGCCTGGGAAGGAGCATCAGCACTGCCTGCAGCAGGGCCTGAGGACTGCATGACCTCTGGCAGTGATGCTGCAGCAGTTCCTGTGCTCACTGACCTCGCTGCCTTAAACCACAGCACACTGTCCCACCACAGCACACAAACACCCAGTTCCTGACTGCACAAGAAGAAGTTCTAAAACACAATTCAGGCTGTGCATCTTACAGTTTGTTCCCAGCTGCAGGAATATTTCCCATAGAAATAAAGAAAGCATCCTGTTATTTGATTTTTTTAGCCACTAACCTGGCTGAAGTGTTTCCTCCATCTCCATATGTTAAAAAGCATCACAAATACCATGAGATTGTAACTGCTCCCTTTGCATGGACAGATGGAGGGATGGAGCTGGAGCTGCCCACCCACAGTGCAAGGTTTCACTGCAGGGCTCTCCCTGCCCTGGATCAGCCCGTGAGGAGAACACACTGCTCGGCCAGGGGATGGCAGCCCTCGTACTGCTGCAGCTGGGGGTCATCCAGGTCGCCTCTGTCGCCGTGCTGGGAGGAGCCAGGCTGGCCCCAGGGCGGCCCGGAGCTCCTCACACACACGCAGGGAGTGCCCTGCGAGCCGGGGCGGTGCAGCCGCCGCGGGACCCCGGCCCAGGCTCTGAGCACGCCCCCGCTAGGAATGGAAAATGAAAATCAGTTACAATCCAAACCCAGGAAAATGCTTCCAGTCAATAGAGAATCCTTAGGAAAAAGACTGAGATAATCTGAGATAAACGGTGTCTGGTTAATTCTAAACTGGAACTAACACTGAGGTAACCTTTGCTTCCACAGAATTCACAGAATGACTGGGTTGGAAGAGACCTTAAACAGCATCGAGTCCAACCCAGCCCCAACACCTCAACTAAACCCTGGCACTGAGTGCCACATCCAGGCTTTGTTTAAACAGCCACCATCCCACAACCTTTACCTTTTTTTTGGCTGTGCTTCAGAAACCTGTGGCCTGGACCTGGTTTCATCACTGCTGCTGCAGGCTCTACCCTGCTGAGAGAGACCAACTCCTGCATTCTGTATTTCCATTGCTGGAAGAGGAATCACAGCCTTCTGTAGCACAGCAAAATGCCTTTTCTGGAGGTACCTAAATGCTCACGGGTGACCACACATCTTCACAGAATCACAGTGGCTTGGGTTGGAAGGGACATTAAAGTCCACCCCCTTCCAATAGACCAGGCTCTTCTAGGCCTTCTGTGCCTTGACTAAACACAGTGATTTTGAGAACTGGGGCACAAGAAAAAGTACTTCCCCAGCTAATTCATCATGTCTCTCTATGGGCCAAGTCCTGCCTATTCCCCAACCACTGCAGCTTTTAAGCCTCTAGCACAAGTCACTGCCACATCACACCTGGTCCCAAGGCTGTCCCCAAGCTCAGTCACACACAGGAGCAGATCCCTGGGGCACACAGAGCTGCTGCTGGGCTGACATGAAGCCCAAGCATTTTGCAGTGTGGTCTGTGAAATGATTTCATCTTCAAACAAAACAGTCCCTAAGCTGAGAGATAGCAACCAACAGGAGAGTAGGAAATGATTATTCAAAGCTTAACCTCATTTTTATGTGGTTTAAGTGAAAATGTTGTGGTATCAGCCTCTGAGCCAGTGAAACTGTCTGAAAAGCACAGGTTAATGCTTGTATTCCTGATAGGTGACAGAACCTGTTTGAATGCCAGTCCTGCTGGGATTTCTGTCCTGTTTTGCTGAGAACAGCAGATCATGTGCATGTGTGGTAAATTCTTTGATTCCAGTGTGACAGAAGAGGCTCAGCCTGGAGAAAAGGAGGCTC
>VYZP01027881.1:0-11879 GCA_013400635.1 Hypocryptadius cinnamomeus
AAGGTTGAAATTATTGCATCCCTAAGATTGGTAGTTTTTTAACAACATGTGAGATAAGGTGTTTTTGTTGTATAAGCAAAGACTTTAAGTGTTCATTTTAACTGTGTATTCATAAGTCTCAGAGTCGAGAGACCCATCCCTGTCCCACTTCACAGGCTGGCACTTTTGTAGCTTCAGAAGCATGTTGTCTAAAGAGCCAACAGCCATGAGCAGTTTGGATGTTACCCTTATGACAATACAGGACACTGAAGCTGGGCTTTCTAGAGCTCAAACTCACCATTCAACCTTTGCAACAGCAAGAAATAATAAACTTATACGTGCAACATATAACTCATGCTAGCCTACACAGACATCATGTCTACAGAACACCTATAAAAGATTAAGTAGGACAATTTCTATTTGCATATAATGTAGATGAAAATGTCAAAATATTTAAGTAAAGTATTTTATCCTCCTCTTCAAACTGATTTTTGCAACAAAAGCTCGGGTGTGGACATGGACTCAAAAATAGATTCTGAGATGTTCCAACTTGACTGTAAACCCTTCAGCATGATCATGATTTTTGTTTCTGAATACATGGATATTTGTTTGACCCTGGCAAGACACTACTCTGTGTCTGGAATTAAAGAAAAAAAAAAAAGACATCTGGCTTCTGATTTGCCGACATGAGAGGAGCGACCAAGCACCATCCAGCCACCATATGAGTACAATAAGTTAAGCTTCACCTCTGCTGCAAAGTCTAACTCTAAACACTACTCTTTCTCCTGCCAGATGACCCCTTTCTACAAGTTCCCAAATTTCACAAGAAAAAGGGCAAGATGCAAACTGCGTACAAGTCCAACTTGAATCTGACCCAGTTGGAATAAGAGAAGAGAATAAACTGCCACCCACACACAGTTTGCAAGCAGGAAATAAAATTCAATTGTTTTATTTATGTATATTTATTTCTTCATAAGTATCTGCATTGTGTATTACCAGAGGATTAGTGTCTGGGTGTTAGGCTGGGGAAAACACTGCAATTCATTTTGTATAGAAATATCCTTTAGCTGGTTTTGTTAATTAATATCATCAAGCCACAATTTCCATTAATTTTGCTGGCATAATGGATTCAGACACTAGATTTAAAGGAGTCACATATGAGTATTTGTGGAACCCAGAACTGCAAAAATATTAATTGGAAATATTACTCACACATCTAATCAGGAAAAAGGAATACTGCCAGGGAGCCAGTCCAGCCAGTGACAGTTTGAAAAGCAAATATTGGCTGTCCACACACAATTTATGTAGCAAAGATCATTTGGACAACATAAACACTAAAATACTCTCATATAGTAAATATTTGTTCATTAATTTGACTAATTTTGTATTATGCTTTAAACAAACATTCTGAATATATTTTTATCTTCTCCGCTTTTGCCAGTCTGTTACAGATTGCTGTATCTAAGTTGCAGACTTAAACACAAAGCCATATACTACGCGGCTTCATATGCTGTGCACATAGAAGCATCAGTGCTAAGTAAGAAGAGTGGCTGGTTTGAGTAAAGTGTTTTGATTCATTTTCTACTTCATTCTAGATCACAAATGCTGTTGATTTTGGAATCTCTTCAAGATACACTATCTAAAACATTGACATCACGTGGTGAATATGAGAGGGTTGAGTTGTCACTGTGAACTGTTTCCATGACAAAGAGATTAAAAGAATACAGGAAAAAGTTCTCAGATTGAAATATTATGAGGTGGTCTATACCATAAAGTGATCAGACAAACCTTTGGTACAACTAACTCACAATTTTAAAGCCAATGCCCATTTTGCAAAAAAAAAATTTGCAAAAGCAAATTTCCTTTTGGCAGATCAATCTTCACTTCACATAGCAGAAAAGGTGGAAGAGTTGAACCTAAGATTACCTTCCTCAATTAGCTTGTCAGCATTTTGAAGGATCAATCATTCCCAAGATCCAAAATGCCTTGAAACTTTTCCTGAAATAGCTGAGAAAAACTGTAAGCTCTACCATCTAGACAAGAAGTTCCCCACAGGTCAAAAATGGTACATAAAAGCAGCCAAGGAGCCATGCATATGCCTGTTCATACATGCATGTTCAGACAGGAATTACTGCCCTCAGCAATGCCAAACTCAAGAGTAGTTCATATTCTCAACAGGATTTGGTAGCTCTTGCTTCTGAGAGCAGCAACACAAAAAAACCCCAAAGAAGAATACATGCTATTTTGGAAATAGAGAGTCAGGCTTCGTATGTCTTAACCACCTTTCAGTGTCCAATTTATAATTTTTTTCAATCAAAAGTACAGGTTATAAATTCAAGATGTGTCATTTTAAAAGTCCTTTTTATGCCTATAAAACTAGGCAGAAGAAGCACTACAGTATTCTAGATAGTCTTGAAATATCACCATAAAGTGAATAATTTCACCCTAAATATATTTAAGCTATATTTCTACATGCTTTTTCATTTCTATGATGTATTTTTGTTTATATAAATATGCCCATTTTTCTTGCAAAAAATATTTGAACTTTCTGTAAACTGTTCACTTTCAATCTGTTATGTAAAACTTTTTACCTGTGTTCCAAGAAGTTATTCTGCAATAAGTTTTTGAATCCAGATCAAGAAAATGGCCTTTTTAAGGACTAAACTGATTCATAGCTTTACTAAGTGTTTATTTGCATTTTCCCTTGTTTTGTGTGTTGACAGAAAAAAAAGCAAAAATAAGGGGGGACACGTAATTCCCCATGGAGATCTCCACCTACCACATGAGAAATAAAATACTATTACATGAAGCTATTATCAGTTTTTGGTCCAGTGAGATTTTTGATTACCAGTTTAACAGTTAATAAACTTTCCTTCCACAAAGAGACAGCACATGGAGAAAACAGCATCTCAGAACTTTTTTTAGATTTTACAATATTTCACTATTGAAGTCTACTGAAGAGTACAAGGAAATACATCAGTATTGTAATGAGAGCCTGATACAAAACTTTCCACATCTCAGGCTGACCTCCCAGTCTTTTATCAGCATAAAATCCAAATGTAGGAACTTAAAATTCAGTTTACATTACTTCTCTTGCCCCGGCTAGAAAGGGGCTAATTGATGTTTTGTGGTACTGCAGCTTGCTATCTCCATAGCTGGGTTTTCATTGCAGCAGTTGCTACATTGACTCATAGGGCTCAGTGTCTGAATTAGGATTGGAGCCAAAGAAAGAGTTGCTGTGCCACAGCTCCCTCTGCAAAGCAGCAAATGATGCTGAATGCCTGGACACTTTAACATTAGTGAATCTGTGGCATTCATTTATTAGCATAACAAGACTATGCTGCTGACCTAGTTCGCTCGTTAAATTAATGGAAGTTGGAGAAACTAAAAAAGAAAATCCTAGAGGGGTTTCATTTCTGTGCCTACTTGGTTGGATCAGTAATTCCTTTTATTTTCATTTCTTTTCTCCTGGCTGTATAACCAGATGAATTTGTTTTAGATTATTTTCCTATTAACTAAAATTTCCCAGAGGTTCCTGGTATTTGCATTCAACTATTTCAGTAGCAGATATAACATTGCACTGGATACACCATCTACTGAAACAATGAAGTTGTAAGGAAATCAGACACATGTTCCTTACAGATGTTTGACCTAAAGCATATTGGAGTTGCCAAATCCACCTTTGAGTCACACTCTTCTCCATCTGGAGATCTACAAACACTGGTCCAAATGCAAGGAGTGATTTATAAACTGGGTACCCTAATGAAACCAACAATCATGAATTTAAGTTCCAAAAACAATGCTGTGAATGCTAAACACTTGCAGCCAACAAAGACTTTAGTTGGGACTTTCTGGCACTTTGTATCTCTGAAAATTGGGACACCATGAGTTGGGTACTTGTATGTTAATTTTAGAAGTTTGGCTTTGGAATTATGACTTTCAAATCCCTGCCCACACCTCCAGGTTTAGTCAAGCCTCTCTTGATCTTTTTCTTCCATATTATCCACAGGAGCAGGAACTGGTCTGAGAAGTATGCTAGGGCCAGACAGACTTGTAGCCATCATTTCTGCTTCTTTGTTTGGTCATGGAACTGCCCAGAAGAGGGGCTTGTTCTCTCATTCACCATTCAGTCCCTTCTGATGCATCTCATTGCACCCACAGGAGTGCCACTGGTAATGAGAGCTTTGTCCTTATGATCAGCTTTATTCATGCTCATTCTACTTTTGCAAGATTGCTGTTGAAGGGAATTTGGTAAGTCTCCTGCACCCCAGGAGAACAGGACAGTATGTTCCATCCACCCAGGGATAAAATGCCTGTCTTACTAAAATCATGATTACTGTATAATAGATATTTCTCCCAAACTCAGAAGAAAAAACATCCCCACCTGGTAAGGAATACAAGACGTCAGTAAACAAGACAAAAAGTCTGAAGCTATATTTAAGACTTAAACTCTGTGCCAGAGGAAAAGAGAAGGAGGCCTTGTGTATCACAGTTTCTGAGTAAAAGGCATGAAGCACTGAGTCCTTCTTGCTGACTGTTTTATGCTGAGTGAAATCTTTGCAGGAACTTAGTGTTGTTTCCATAATGTGATAATCGAGCTGTTACCAGCTCAGTGTAAAGGTTGTGTTCCAGAATATTAACTCTATCTGGTTTCCCCTTTTGTTCTCTCCAGTGGAGGGAATTACTTTTGTTACCCTTCATATGGTTTATATGCTTGATTAGATACATTGGAAAGCTAAGGAAACTGAACCATTCATTTAAACATTGAGGTGCAGAAAAAAGGGAGTTTGATGAAAACACTGCATCTCTGAATTTTCTTCTTTCCCCATTTTGAAAATCTAGTTTTCATTTTTGCAGCACTTTGACATAGACTTATTAATCCATTGAGGGAAATAAACAGCTGGAAATAAACATTTCCCAACTGCTGGAGAGACACTAACTGTTTCCTAAGCCATATCCAAGTGGTCACCAAATAAAAGCATAAGGGAAAACCAATTCTTGGCCTGGATCTAAGTGTGTGCTAATGAAGAAATCAACAGTAGAGGGCTGGATGAGTCATCCTTCTTTAAGTATCATCAAATATCCAGCTTCTTAATTATTTATTGGTTGCTATGACCAGCAGCCAACACTGTGCTCAGAGTTGTTCAGGGCAGCCTTCACCACACAATCTAAATTTGGCATACCAGCAGTATCCAGCAATTCACTGGATGTTCAGTAGACATCCAGCAAGGCACTTGAGGGGTGGTGAAAGCCAGAGATGTTTGCAAAGTGTTAGAGGAGTCGTTTTCCAAGCAAAGTGCATTTTAAGGAAGAACACAAAAATAAGTACACAATAGCCACCAAATGAATTAACTGACAGTTCAAAGGGAAGTCATGGAAAGTGGCACATTCTTGACGGTCTGTGATTTCTCCTTCTGCCACAGATGATGTTATTTCTCATGTCCCTTTCAAGAACACTTACATAAACCCAGTTTCACATGTGCAAAGAGATAGAGCCAGCCTATAGCTAATACACTTTCACTCATAATACAAAATTTCCTATCTGATTTGAAAAAAAAATCATCTTGGGAAAAAATAAAGAATTTTGTTAAAGTTCAGACCAAACAATTCCAAAACAAAGATAAAAGTGTGTAATCAGCTGTCCTATCACCATGCTCAGTTACAACAAAATGCAACTCATAAAAAAAAATTACATCCTTAAGCCCTCATGACGGTGTGGCCAGCTACAGTAACCCCTGAGCAGATCCCAGTGAGACCAGCTGAACATCAGACTGGCACCAGCATGAGGCTGCAGGTGCCCTCTGCATGCAGCAGAGACATCCAGGAAAGAGGAAAATGTGCAGAACAGAGGTGGCTGTGCCTGGAACACTGAGGTGGCCTCAGAAGTCTGTGTAAGTTTGGGAAGAAACATGGGGAATTGTTATTCTTGAGCTTTTAGAGTTCAACTAATATAAGATAGATGAGCCTGAAAAGAGACTTTTCCTGAGCAGAGGGAGAGTCCCACAGCCCTGTAGAGCTGTGTAGTGCTGACATCCTGCTTTGTTCTCTGCCATGCAGTGCAATCCTCCCTCTGGACGTGTGTGACGAGCCCCGAGGGCTATGGCAGGGGAGGAAGTACAGCAGGGTCAGGAACACACTCATCAAGATGGAGCTATTCCCAGAATAGCACACAGACCTCTCGTACCTCATATAACTTTAGATGAGATCTGCTTTTACCTATTTCTATATATCCTAACTGGGAAGTTTTCTCCTCTCTTCTCTGAAAATGTACCTGAGACTTCTTCTTTTGGCCTAGTGCTGAACTCCTGAAAAATGAATAGATAAAAAGCAAGCCTCAAAAGAATTTCCAAGACATATATAAACTGAAATATCTTTACATACATTTGGAAGAAAGCCATGTTGTGTCTGGACAATCTTTGAAAGGATAAAAAAATTATTAAATAGATTAATTATTCACTCATAAAATGTGATTTGAGCAGCTCCAGTTTGAAATCAAAAGGGCAGAAAGAGAAAAGGTGTCATGATGAGAAAAGGCTGGAAATTATGAGGTTGTTTGAAATGAGTGAAGAAAGCAAGACCATGAAGAGATTAATTAATTCAGAGACTTGGAAAAATAAAGATTTGTAGTGAATTTCATTCTGGAAGACTTACTTGAGCTTGATGAAGAGGATCAGAGGGTAGCAAAAAAAAGGTCAGATTGAAATAGAGTCATCAGATCCAGTGATGTGGCAAATAAAAAATAAAGTTTCAGCAGAATGTAGGCGAATTAAAATGGACCTGAATAAAAGGCAGAAACACAGATTGAAATGGGCAGGACATGAATTCTATCAACACTGAGGAGGAAAAAATAAGAGAGAAAGAAGTATTAGAAATATGAATTTTTAAAAAAATCAATATTACTTGAGAAATAAAGATTGAAGACGAAAAAAATATTATCAAGTCTCTAGTGCAAGTAGATATATCCTGTTGAAAAGCTAGTAATGCTTTCTTTTTTTCCTCTCTTCTAAATGACATAGACTAATAGGGACAGAAGACCAAGTGGTAAATTAAAAATTAGGAAAATTAAAATTAGACAAAAAAATGATAGTTGGTCTCAATAGTATGGGTTTTGTGGCTGCAGCAAAACCATTACTAACTCCCAACTTCAGCTGTAAAACTAGAATAGCTCTGTTTGATTCAGTCAAGTTGATGTAAAAGAGATGAACAAGCCCATAAATTCAGATTTCATTATTACACACAAATAATGTAAAAAATATTGAAAATTAAGTGTGACCTCCATCACTCAGAGATCTAGTAGAGACAGAAGGCACATTAGAAATCAGGAAAAGAGGCATGACATTCATCCCTTGGGAAACAGCTGAGGTCCCTCATATGACCAGAACGCATGTTCTTCTACTCAGCAATACAGTTCTCTGGTTGTTCAAATTGACTTGTTCCTTAGAAGATGCAATAAGAAAACAAAATGAACTGACCTTGCAAATAATTTAAGTGATTAGTGGTGACAAACTCTGTAGACAAACTTTTGGTAATCACTGACACTGATCAGATTGTTGGTTTATTTTTCAATAGCCACTGAGTCAGGAACTATAATGCTACTATAAACTTTTGTATATGTTTGGTGCAATGTCAGACTCCAGTAAAGCATAGGAGTAAGGTGCAGGGGGAGTCAGCACCAGCAGCCAAGTCACAGGTGGAGGACAGAATGTACCTTTTTAGTGATTTACCACATTCTCATCGGGTGTAACTGGTAGTGGAATTGCAGCCCCAGAGAGCAGCATGGAGGCAGATGTGAACTGGAAGTGGCAGAGATGTTTGAGCGTGACAGGGACCCTGGAAAAGCCAGGTCTGATGAAGGGCAGAGGGAACAGCCCGACACAGCCCCGTGCTGAAGCCACTGCTTTGCTCACAGGCCTTCTGCTGGTGCCCCTGCAGGGCACTGCCCTCTGCCATGGGCACAAGTCTGCTGGGGATCAGTGGGACCTGCACTGAGCCTGTGGACAAATGCAGAGTTCCATCCAAAGCTGGGAACATTTTAGAGCAGCTAGGCTGCTGTTTCTTTGAAGTTCTGCTGGATGCTGAGCACACTTCAGCCGCTCCTTGAGTTTAAATAAGGTAAAGTTGACTGTGCAAAACAAATCAATGGCTTTGTTTGTGTCTCCCAGACTGAGAAGTGATTCTTCCTAAGGGAAGCTTCATTCACTGCTGCAGCTCTCTGAGCAGTTAAATATGGATGTGGCCAAACTTGGTCCTTGTAAAACCCAATTGACTTCATTCAAAAAACTCCTATAAAGATGACTGATGTCATTGGAGTCCCACCAGGGATGAATTTGGCCCATGCCATTCCTCCTGTGTAGTCACTGGATAGGAATGTAGAGAAGAAAAGCATACTGGGCTCTAGGACTCCATCTCTCAACAAAACTGCCAGGGCTGGAAAAGAATTACACGTGAATGTAAATTTGTCGTACACAGTCCATTAGATCACCCAGATCAGCCCCTAATTTCATTTGCCCTCAGACGAATTGGAGTTTCTCCTTTCACTACTGAGGATTGAGCAGGAGTTTCTACATGAGCGTGCCAAGTCTCCTGGGACCAAAATCAGCAGCATTACCCCCAATTTACAGATGAAGAAACCGAAACAGGGAGCCTAAATTGTTTCAGTTTACATGTGGTGACAGAGGTAGAAAAGGTATTGAAACTACTTATGGCTCCTCGCCACTTAGGCCAAGTATTCCTGAGGTATATCTTTTATTTTCCTTCTCCTTTCCCCATCTCGCTTCTCCCCTGCCCCCAACCCCATCCACATAGTCTCTAGCCACACAACTGGGAAGCTGGGATTAATCCATCCCTAGGGAAACTGGGATTAATATACAACTCATGCGGAACCTTTAAAAACCCAATGATTTGTGGTCCCCTTTTCAGAGGCACATGCAATCCACAGCTGAAAAGTAACTATTTGCTGTTCTAGTGCACATTCTGGGAGAGGCTTTTGCTCTGTTTCATGAATGTGCACTGAAGACCCCATCTGACAGGATTTCTTCCTGCATCTAACAAAAAAACAGGCTTAGTAGGCTGTGCAGAATCAGGCTCTTGCGGAGTACTAACACTTTATGGGCAGAAAAAGAATGACTGGAATGCAAAGGGGGGGAAAGAGAGCAAGAGATGTGCCAACACATCTTGTGTTTTCCGTCTGTAACTGGAAATGGTTAAAAAAAAAGAATTAAAATTTAAAAATCTGTGTTTCCCTTGTAAGTCTTGCAGGAAGGGGCAACTAGAGTCAGGTGCCCATTTTTTTACTCTTGCAAACTCCCATTCAGTGATGTTTTTATGATGAAACTGCAAAATTTAAAGCAACTGTGAAAACAGAATCAGCTCTCGATTGGCAGACAGAGGCCTAAGTTTTATTCACTGCATGAATGTCAAATTAAAACACATGCAAAGATAGAAAAGAAAAAGAAAGAGAGAGAAGGCAATTAATCATTTAAATTGTGATCCTGATTCAAAAGGCACATTTCCCATCTAATTCCTTTCATTTATTTTGGGGTTTAGTACAACTTATCTTTTCTGACTCATGATTTCATCTTTACTTTGCTTTCCTTGGAATCACTGAACTGATACTGCCTAGCAAATTTCAAAACTCTGGAGGGAAAAGGCGAACTGTTCCCGCATGCAGCTGGGAGCATGACCAGATAGATAGCCTTTGTTAGCACCAGGGCAAAAGTGGCCTTCTGGGAGGAGGAAACACACACATATTTAAGTGTAGTACAAGTGACATTGGTTGTATGTGCATCCTGTGCTCGACATGCCCACGTAGTTTTACTACATCTGTATTTCTAATTATGTCAGTTCTGGAGGTTTTCTTTTTCTTTTTAATTGCACATAAAAATGCAGGTCCCAAGAAACTCTTGGCAGTCAGATCACCAAGCTTCAGCTTTTCAAATGAAACGCTTCTCATGCCCAGCTGGGAGGAGTGGTTTCTCCACCTTTGCGACCCCGCAGCTCTGATGGTTCCCAGGAACCAGTTACTGACACGGTTTCTTACCTCGCCACGGGTGTTTCGGTTTCCCGGTGTTAAGGAGACGGTGGAGCGACCGTGGGAAAGCCTCAACGGAGTGACCTGAGTCCCTTCCTCCCTCCCTGTAGACCCGACTCGGGTTTCTGCCTCGTAGTTACGACCCCTGAAAACCTGGTTCCGAGCGACAGTGCCCTTTATTTTCTCGCTCGGCGACAGGATCCCGGTGCATCCTTGTTCCCTTGGTGCCAGGAGCGACACAAGAGGAACGGGGAAGTCCATCGGGGATTTTCTCTCTGATTCTCCGTTTAGAAGGGCACGGAGGAGGATGAACCACCCAGCCTTCAGGCTGCCCTTAACGCCGTGTCAATGGTCGGGGCTGCTGGTCCGCCCTCGGTGCGGCGCGGGATGCGGTGCCCCTGGCCGGGCAGCGGGGCACGCCGGGGGCGGCTGGTGTGTCCCATGGAGCGCTCCGAGCAGCGACCCACGCCGGGGAAAGGCGGCCGCCCCTGCGGGGTTTGTACAAGGCAATCCCTCCAAACCCCCGCGGAGGACCGGGGAGAGGCGCGGGAGACGACGCCTTCAAATCGCCTCCGAGAAAAGCTGCCGAGCAAACATCCCGGCCCGGCTCGGCCGCGCGGAGCCCGCCCGCGGTGGATGCTCCTCGCCCCAGCCGGGCTCCACGCGTGAGACACCGGCGGAGCGGCGCGCAGGGCTCCGCGCTCGTCCCGCCCTCCTCCCGCGCAGGGCCAGCCCCGGCTTCCCGCAGGTTACTGCGGACTTCACCCGGCACCCCTCACTTGCTGCTTTTCAGAAGCCAAAAACAAAAGTCTTCTCGCCGCGTAAAGCGAGTGGCGGGTGGGAAGCAAAGCCGAAGCAAAGCCAAAGCAAGCCGGCTTCAACCTCTGCCCATGCTCCCAGCCTCCGGAGCTGGTTGCAGGCACGGGCGGCACTTCTCATCCCGAGTTCCCCGAGGTCCTTCCCACGTTCGAGGTGGGTCCGCTGCCCGTCCTGCGAGTGCCTTTTCATTAGTTACGGTGCGCTGGAATGGGTGTCCAGTAAATAAGAGGGGGAGAGAGGTTTCTCCCCCCTTCCCTTACACTAAATGAGTTAGAACCGCACCTTTTTTCCTGTCCTTGACAGGATTCTTTGACCAAATAAAGAAATAGTTACTAAAAGCGGCAGGGGGGAAGGCGAAAGGAACCGCACCGGACCGAGCGGCTGGCGTCGGTGAGCATCCGCGCTCCGGCCGAGCATCCGCGCCGCGGCCGCGCAGGAGCCGCTGGGCAGCTCCGAGGTCACCTCTGCCGCATCGCTAATTTGCAAAAAAAAAAAAAAAGAGACTTCTCTTATCGCGGGGGCACTGACTTGTGACGGGAGGAGGAAGGTTTAGGGTTTGCCGAGAGGACGAGAAAGGACGCGGCAAGAAGCGCTTCAAAGGCTCACGCGGATGCCCCAGCGCTGCGCTCTCTCCCCCGTCTCGATCCAAAGAGGCTTCGCAGTGGAATAAACATCTCTGATCTAAGACAGCTGCCGGGAATCAAAGGCCGCCCCAATCAGCGCGGAACCGGCCGAAGATGTGACTGAAAAATGCCCTCTCTTGACAAACGCGGGAATGGGGGTGCGAAGACGTCTCTTCCCGCAGCGCCTCCAGGCACCGAGAGCAGCATCAGTTCACCCATTACTCATCTGATTTGTTTTATAACACTTCTGACACCTAATCTTATCAGCTAATACCCACGATTTAGTTAACCAAGACGATTTTTTTTTTCCTCACTAGCGGCAAAATTATTGGACATTCCGCAGATGTTTACTTCTGTCAGCATTTAAAAAAAAAAAAAAAAAAAAAAAAAAAAAAAAAAAAAAAAAAAAAAAAAAAAAAAATTGGGGG
>VYZP01027881.1:12248-31972 GCA_013400635.1 Hypocryptadius cinnamomeus
CTCTCTGTATCATTCACGTATATCTTAAATTCAAAATAATCTTTTCACCCACGACTTAGGAAGTTAATTGCTTGGACAGGGAATTGAAGGGGTGCAGATTTTGCCCTTTTTAAAGTAGAAACAAAAACAAAGCACAAAGTTCAGTGCTCCCATCCTGAAAGTTTTGTTTCTGCTCTAGTTTTGCTGTAAAGTCTGAAGGGGAGGAAAAGTTCATAGAAGATGGAGATTCAACACTTAAGTTTGGCAGGTTTCAGTTCCTTTACTTGCGTGTGCAGTGTCTTGTGGACCGCTAGTGTTCTGGACTGGCAAAATCCTTTCCCGCATTCTTGACACTTAAAAGGCTTTTCTTTAGAATGGATATATCTAGAGAGAGAAAAAAACAATTGACATGTCAGAAATAACTGGCCTAAACTCAGCAGCAAGCCACCTGAGGGAGAATAGGCTGGACATTTCTTACACCTACTGCTGAGATTGACAGTGCTGGAGTGTGGTTTTTGGGCAAGTGTCGGTATGTATGTGTGCAAGAGAGGGGGGCATCAGAGGGTTATAGGGTGCCTTTCTTAGGGATAAAGGTCTTCTCTTTTTGGGGTCACCAGGCTGTGTGTCTTCATAACACTTCTGAGTGATCATAGAGGCAGAAGACACATGATGCAAATGGAGGGTGAAAACATCTGTAGAAGTAAAAAGGAGGTTGTGAAAGTTGTCTTTATGGAGTGAGTGAGGTGTGTCTTCTACTGTGAGTTACCTGGGCTCTTCCACCAACAATGGGCAGAGGAAAAACTAGAGGGAACACTCTTGGTTGGATGGGTACTTAACCTTATAAAAATCTTGAGTGTGGGTTGGTGACTGGGAGAGTACAAATACACAAGGGAAAAAGAACAGGAAAAAAAATAGTTACCTGTGATCCCTCAGGTGATCCTGTCTTCTGAAAGCCTTGTGACAAATATCACATGTGTAGGGCCGTTCGTCGGTGTGGGTTCTTTCATGGATCAAAAGGTTGTAGGACTTGGTGAAGTGCCTGCCACAGAATTTACACACAAACTCCTTCTTGGTTTTGGACGGTAACCTGCCCCGCGTGGGTTTCTTTTCTGGAGACAGTTTAGTCACCTCAAGCAAAGACCCCAGCCCTGCAGGTGAGCCCTGACCGTCTGCCTGTCCCAGTTTAGAGTGGTCCTCTTGTGTGGCAGCCACTGCTAAGTTGGCAAAGTCAAAGCGGGGTTTGGCTTTGAGGGTCATGTTGGCAGCCTCTTGCTTGGGCTGGATGACATGTGGGAAGAGCGGGAAGGTCGGCAGCTGGAACCGTGCATCCACCAGGCTGGAGACGCTGGGCACTTTGGAGAAGGAGGAGCGGGGCAGATGCATGGCCGGGTAGCCCAGAGTCCACTGGTGCAGGTGCACGGCGTGCAGGGCACTGAAGCCATAGAGGTTGGAGAGGTGGTCAGAGGGCACGGCGGGCAGCCCGTTGAATGCTTGCAGGAAGGAGTAGTTGGTAAGCTGGAGGGAAGGATGGATAGGCACTGGGGCCGGCAGGGTTTTACTTCCCATGGTGGCCGCTCAGGAGGAGGATCTTCGGAACAGGGGAGGAAAATATCTGGAAAATAAAGATGGAGGGGGGAAGAGGAAGAAGTAGATTTATGTTAAAACAAAAGCACCTTGCCTCACCCTTCATCAATATCCCTTTCCAAAGCCACAGGAGGAGGTTGCCTTCGAATTAGAGAGGCCTCACCACGTCTTTGCTGCAAGTGTATCCCCAGATTCTCCCTCTCCCCATCTCTCTCTCGCACACAAATGTTGTACTGCACCCACAATCATTCACTTCCCAGCAGCATCCCCTGCTGTGCAAACTTCCAATGATCTGGTACACGGGGACAGCCGAGATACCATTTTTGGCCCAAAAAATTCAGTCATCTCCCAGCAATTTAAAATCCCTTCCTGGGTGACCTCAGCCTTTAGAAAATAGTGAGATACTGCCCACTACATCTGTCCAGAGAGGCTGTGTTTGTCTTGAGGTGACGTGGGGAAGGGTGCAGAGCTTGCTGCCCCTGGGTCACTCAGCTCCCTGTGGTCTGGCCTCAGCCAAGCCTCTGAGAGGATGGAGGCACTTGGATGCTCAGAACTGCATGCTCTCTCTCTTTCAGAAAAAATAAAATAATTATGGGGAAAATACCTGCCAAAGTCCTCCCTCTTGTGTACTGCAAAAAGAAATAGGAAAATGCTGAATTTGGGTGACAAACCTGAAGTGCTGTTTGCGCTTCCCAGGGAGAAGTGCCTGGCTTCAAGCCACATCCTAATCTAAGCAATTGCTTAATTAGAGCCCTTCAAAAGGCTAAAAGATGAGGACTGGCGAGACCCTTCTCATGGGGCACCCAGACCAGCAGCTGCAGGGCCTCAGCCCTTCCCTGGGCTGGGTGCCACCACTTTGGTCTGCATTTCAGAGTCCTGCCAAGCCCCTAGCCTCTCTTCTGGGCCAGATCGCCACATGTCCCGCCCCACAAGACGGAGGGGAAAATGCTACAAGGCAGCAGCATTGAGGCACATCTGGCCCAGTCTGAAAATTCAGCCCTGGCTGCTGTCAACTGTTTGGCAGGAGATGCCTCCTGGGGGTTGTTGGTGGGGACACAGCTTCCTCCCTTTGTGGGTGTGAGAGAGCACCCATGTCTTTTGGAAGAATCATATCCCTTTAGCCCAGAGAGCCTCCTCCTTACTCCACAATCCTCAACTTATACTCACTTTCCCCTCGGTGAGCTCTGGGATTTGCCTTCAGTGGGGCTATTTTCTGCCAGAATCCCCACATGTTTGCTGCAGTGCTCCCACAGGATACACAGGGTCCCTATAAGATCCTGACAGGGTTCCTGCTGAGTCACAGCAGGTTCCCCACAAGATCCCCACAGGGGACTCCAGCAGGGTCCTCGCAGTGTTCAGATTAGAGTTCATCCCCATGTGAAGAGGAAAGTCCCTTCGGAGAAACGGAGGCAGCAAAGTACAGCAGAGCAGTAATTGTCCCTCTGAGCTGGAAGTCTGGGGGTGTGGAAACTAGTGGTGGAAGAGGTCTAAAGACCAGGGAAACAAATCTGATTTATATGTGTGCTGTTGCCTGGAAAGAGGAGCTGTGGCTGGGAGGGTGTGAGAGGGAGAAGCTTACTCTGAGCAGCTATATACTCCAGGCCCACCTTTCACTCTGCTTTACATAAATCAACAGCAGGAAGAGAGACCCAAACCTTAGAGGAATTCCACTGCAATGACCCAGAATAAGAGATTGTGACATTTTTTGTTTTTCAATTGGATACATTTCTGATAGTGACTGATTGAAAAATGCACACATTATATTCTTTATTCTCCTCCCTTTCCTCTTTTTTTCCCTGTTTCTATTTTTTTTGGGGTTGGTTGGTTTTTTTTGGTTTTTTTTTTTTTTTTTTGGTTTTTTTTTTTTGCTGAACTATTTAGGGCTGTTGAACCAACCAGACTGTTTTGTTGCTCTACTGGGGATATACTTTTATTTAGTTAGTGCTGCCTATACACTAAGCATGTCCACATCACAGCAAAAATGCCTCAGCTGGTGACCCCAAGGACAAAGTGCACAGAAAAGACCCTTGTCCCCTCATCTGGGTACCTGAAAATATCTGTTTCTGTCCGTCACAATGGCTCCGTGTCCATTTCCCTGTCTAGGTAGCTCTAGATCTCTCAAACATGAAACAGGCTACTGCAAAAGAAATTTATCCCTCTTTCTTTCTTTGTATTCTTAGAAAACACTTAATATGGAATATATAAGCAGAAATCCACTACGTCAATATGGGTAAATTATCTCTTGAAAATATTTTTAAAATTCCCTTTCGATTTTCCCAATAAAGAACAAGGCACAAACCAAGGAGAAATGCAGTCAGGTCATAATAGCATCCCTTGTACCCGCAGTCTTTTGGTTTTTGCTAAAGCAGCTCTGTTAAATTTAAAAAAATCCTAAAAAGGATGAAAAAGCAAATGACAACAAGGGAATAGATGAAAAAGAGAGAGGAGAAGAAAATAAGAAGAAAAGAGGAGGTGGGAGCAGACTGTTCATGTTACTACAAGTTTTTTGGCACTTTTCCAGCAATGTAAGCTACACTTTTGCTCTGTAGGACTGGAATAGTCAAAAATATGGATGAAGAGCAGGCTATTTCATAAAGAAGTCCCCTCACTTCGGGACATCAAAGCGAATGTGTTTCACAGTGTAGTAGCTCTCTGGTCTCCCACTTGCCCGCAGAGAGATCAACGTTTCTTTGATTTCGGTGTCACCTCCACCTTTAATTCTGCTTCATGTAAACAGATCGTTATCGGGTCTTTTTTTTTTTTTTTTAACAGAAGAAGACCCCTCGAGTTCTCTGCTTGAATTCCCCCACTGCAATAAAACTGTACGGAGTTTTCTTTTTTAACACAAAGTAGCTCGGTGAGTAATTAAGAACAAAACACTTGTGTTCTGACTGAAACAAAACCCACTCATGCCAAGATAAATTTACCCTGCAAAATAGGATCATAAACTTGAAAGTCTACATCTGTCTCCAGCTTTCTTACCCTTTGCCCTGAGTGAAGATACGGTAATGCTATTGTCCAGTTGCCACTGTTTTAAGACCATTTCAATCTTAACCTTTCCGATTAAATTCTACCTACTCTATACGCCAGGAAAAAAAAGAATATATATACTCGGTTTTCTGCTGGTAGCATAGCAAGAGGCGAAATTAAATGGATTTTTAAGTAATCTTGTGGCTAGTCAGTATTTTTCCTTTCTACATTGAATTATCAATTTCCGATGTATCCTTTGAAAGGGATATTTGTTACATTAAATACCTGACTCATAAATAATGAGGTTTGCTAATTAGTTCCACATGGAAGAATGGAGGAGGTAAATTACCCTGAGAACGTTGCTTATTTTTACAAACATGATAAAGTAGCGGGCATAAAATGATGCATTCTTGCGAGAAACTCCAACTACAGCAATCAGGTTCTTCTGCAGAAAAAAAAGTTCCCCAGTTTTGCCTGAATGTTTTTAAGTCCAGTAGCCGTGTCCTTTCGGCTGCACGCATCGGTGTGCAACATTTTGCCACCCGGTCGGCTATTTATTTTGTCTCCTTTGAGGGGAAGAAAATTTCCCTTCCTAAAATTAAAGCGAAGAAATGGAGCTTGCAAGTTATCTCTCTTTGGGAAACTAAGTGGAATGGAAATAAAATTGCCCTTTCGCTCCGCGTTTTTGAGCGTGGTGCTCTTGAGGAATAAAATGCATTGTTCAACACAGATTTATTCAAAGTATTAATGAAGTGTGCAGAATCTATTAAAGCAGGTTTATTTGGGGCTAATTGAGCGTGAAAGAGTTAATTACTAACATTAATGAGGACTGGAAGGACTCAGTCAGCGTGTGCCTTTGATATCTCCGCTCAATCCTTATAAAATCATCATTCACATTTTATCACGAAATCGGTGTTGACAAGTCTCCCCAGACCACCACTGCGAGCGCGGGTGAACGAGATGGGCTTTAGTTTCTCAAATAATAATAATAAAGAATAACCGCGGGCCGAGTGCACCGGCGATGGCGACACTGCCCGGGGCAGCCTTTATCCAAACCAGCAAAGATCGCCGTGCTCGGCCCCCGGGGGGACAGCGGCTGCGAGGCCCCGGGCGGAGCGCGGCCCCGGGCGGGCGTGGGCGGGTGCCGCGGCACGGCCGCAGGGGCAAGCTCCTCCACCTTCTCCCGGCACAAGTCCTTAGGCGGGTTTGGGGGTATTGTGTGTGCGCTTCTGCAATCCCCTCGGGTGTTGAAAGGCCCCCAGCACAACACTCGCCCTCGCTTTCTCCCTAGAGAAATACCCGGTGCCTTCCCTGCACGGGAATAAATCGTCCTTCCTCTCTGCCGGCCACAGGGAGGAATTCTTGTCTCTGTACTCCCCGCTTCCCACGGCCACAGCACGCATAGCCGCGGGCAGGGGCGAGGCTTTGCGGCGGCAGCCCCGGGGGCAGCCGGGGCACGGCGGAGCATCCCCGGGCCCTGCCGCCCGCAGCGGGACTCTGCCGCGGAGCTGCAGCCCCGGGGCCCCGGGCCCAGCGCTGCCTTAGGGGTCGGGCCTCTTTCCCAGCTGACTCCGGACTTACTGAACCGGACCTACTGTGCACCTGTCCGGGACCCTCCTGCCTGGCTCGCGATTTATCGAACAATTCCTGCGGTGCTACAGTAATCTCCAAACTGCTCTATTTTTATAGTTTCCCCGCCAAAAGCCAACTATAACAACCATACTCTAATCCTCGGCTTTGCACTGACACTTTATAGGCTCGGCCTCGAGAGAAGCTTAGTCTCTCCCGCGCTGAACTTGTTTCGATCAGACAAATATAAACATCAGGCTCATTTCTGTTATGGCCTTGGGAAGAAAGAGAGAAGGCTTTTTGGACCCTAAAACACTGGAGTTGCAAGAAAAGGAAAAAAAGAAAAGAAGAAACCTCTCAGAAATATAGAAAGAAGAGAAAGAAGTGGAAGAAATGCCAATAATAGAAAGGAGAAAAGCTGGAAGTTCAAGGCCGTAAAGGACATGCAGGCTTCTGTTTTGCTCGTATGTGTCATTTTTAGGTCGGGTTTGAAACACTGCTTCTCCGCAAGGGGGGAGACACAACTTTGAGAGGGGAGGACAAATCTTTAAATAGCATCAAAATATCCGAGACCCGTGTGAAGGTTTACCCCAGCCCTCCGCCCGCCCCAAAGAGAACAGTCCTCACGTGAACCACAATATGCACGCTTCTGCACCATGCAGCGGATCGTGGGAGGGGATGGGGGCAAAGAAAGAAAGGAGGTAGAGTAAAGGAAGTGTTTGAATCGATATCCCCAACCCCCGAGGCTTGGCAAAACAAAACCAAACAGAATGAGTTGTTCTTTTTATTTACCTAATCCCGATCTGTGCTCCACCGCTGGCAGCAGTTAAAAGATCCTGGGCTAAATTGGAGCTGGTAAAATAAAATAATGGAAAAAAAATAGGGGGAAAAAAAAAAAGAAAAAAAAAATAAAAGAAAAAAGGAGGTTGGGCTAGGTCAGTGTCTGTGCTGGCCCTGGGGGGCACAGCTCACCCCACCCACCCCACTGCTCCTCCAGCGGGTACAGGCAGATCCGAGCGGGGCCAGGTGTCCAGGTGCTCCGGCCGGCGCGGCCGGAGGTGCTCTCCCTGCTCCTGCTCCCGGAGCCGGCTGCGTGCGCTGGAGTGCGAACGCGCCCGGGAGCAGTCGCGCTCAGACTGAACCGATCCCTTCCCTCCTGCCTCCTCCTTATTTCAACCCCCCCTCCCAGCTCCCCCCTCAACCTCCCACCGCACTCCGGGCATGCGCACGCAGGGAGAAAGTTTCTGGCTGGGAAGAACCAACTTTTCAACCCGCTTCTCCGGGAGGCACAGCAGCCCGGGGCTCGCAGCCCGCAAACCTCTCATCTCTCCCTCCCTCCCCGCTCCCGCAGCCTCCCCCGGAGCATCTCCCCAGGGCCCGCTGCGCTCGGCCCCCCGGCGGAGCGTCCTCTCGGGACACGGCGGTGCCCCGCACAGCTCCCCGGCAGCGCTGCCTGCGCCGACCCGGCCCCGCCGCTGCGTTCTGCACCTCTCGGCTGCGAACCGAGCCGAACCGAGCCCCACCGAGCCGAACCGCGCCGAACAGCGCCGAACCGCGCCGAACCGCGCTGCTCCCGGCCGCCGCGCTGCGCCCCCTCCCCGCCGGGCAGAGCCGCGGGACAGGACTCACCGGGACCTGCCCAGAGGGCGGGAGGGGGACAAAGGCAGAAAGGATGAAAAAGTGGGGGGAGGATGGAGGGAGGGATCTGCTCCCGCGGGATGGATTTAGGGATCGCAAGTTGTTCTGCCTCGCTGAGAAGATCCTCAGAGAGGATCCCGGGAGCCGCTTACCTGTGAGGGGTCCACCCCCGGGAGGACGCTTCCTCCACCCGTCCCGTCATCCCTCCTGATCCCCACTTTCCGCCCCAGCGCCCCTGACCTGGGTGCCTTCCTCCTGTCCTTCCTCCCACGGGCCGGGAGGGTCTCCCCCCGCGCCCCGGAGGGGTTCCACGGCGTGCGAAACTCCGCGGGTTCCCCGTGGATAGGGAGCCGCAAACCTTTGCTTACGTCCGGGGGCGACTGCCCGGGCAACACAGGAAAAGCAAAATAACCCTCGAAAGAAAAAGGTTAAACGTGCTTTATAATTAATCCTGAGGCCGTAATCTCCTCGGTTATTTGTTTTTCTATTCATCCATCCATTCACACTCCTTTAGATCCGGGAAGGGGAGAAAATTGCTTGGGTATATTACATTGTCCCGAGAAGCGAGGGTAATATAATACGCGAGCGAAGACAGATCCGTCAGGATAACATGGTACCGTGCTCAGGGACACGCATGTGTCTTTTTATTGTTCATGACACTCCTGTAATTACACCTTTTTTTTTTTTCACCATCTCCGAAGGAAAAACAAGCAAACAAATAAAACCGAAATCAATAAAACAGCAACAAGAAAACACTACATTATCATCCTGCAGAATAAGTGTTCGTGAACATGACAGTAGCGTGGCGAAGCAAGCCTAGCCCTGCCATTTCAAACCCAAATACTCTCTGTCTTTATGAACAATTTGGGGTCCAACACTGCACTCTGCTCCAGGCAGACGAAAAAATTTTCGTTCCCTTTTTTTGTAAACGAGTGGCATTTTTACGAGACAGAGGCGAAGCAAAGACGTTCCCAGTTCTTCTTCAGTTCTCTCGCGTTTCATGTTGTTATTTTCTCTCTTTCTTTATTATAACCCTCACGCACTCAACCCCCCCCCCCCCAAAAAAAAAAAAAAAAAAAAAAAAAAAAAAACAAAATCCCCCCCCACCACAAAAAAAAAAAAAAAAAAAAAAAAAAAAAAAAAAAAAAAAAAAAANAAAGAAAAAAAAAAGACAAAAGGAAAAACCCTCGAAACCCAAACCCCTAAATTTTCATTCCTGTCGAGAATGTGATCCTGTGCCCGGTGCTGCAAGCTGACTTCTTTGAATAAGTTTGCATTTTCAAATATAGTTTAAGTCCAATTGTCTGAATACGAATGTAAGATTCCCAAGTGTTCCCAGACCAAGATACAGACCGCAGATAGGCTCTTCTAACTGGAGATGTATCTTTTCCTATAGGGAAAATCTTGTTATAGCTGAGGGTGGGTGTATGCACTAATAAAACAAAAGTCGCAATTCTCTTTAGAGAAATAGCGGATGAACTGAGACGGTAAACACAAAACCAGCTACGATACCTGCACGTGCTGCCTTTGAGGGAAAAAAAAATAACAACCGTGCACTTCCAGGTACAAACCCCATCATTCTGAAATAAATACTTAAACATCGAAATGCGTTGCAGTAAGTGATCTCATTGTCTACGGGGGAGGGAGACACACACAAAAAAATTATTCCCACGTGAAAGTAGTTTATAATCAAAGCAGATCGTTGACAAATCATTGTATTCTAGAGTATTCCTGGAAGCTGTAGCTGAAAGCTGCCTGGATAATGTGTCCTCTAATATTTACGTATTTGTTAAAAAATAAAAATATTTGGACTTGTCAACCCACTGGCTCTAGAACTGAAGTTTCAGGTTAACTGTCTTGTTAAGTCCATTTGTTTTAAATATATGGCGTTTAAGTTATGAAGCATATGTTGTTCCAAAACCTTTATTCTCGAATGGATTTTTATGATATCCCTTGCTAATTTGCATTATGTCAACTTCAGCGGTGGGGAAGCTAATACGGGGAACGGGGAACAAAACCACTGACACGCAGGGAATATGCTGCACTTTTCCACAGCAAAGATCTGCTGTCGATTAGGAATGTTACGACTTCAAGAGAATTGTGAAAAGTGAAGGCATCTGCTCCCAAAGCTAGCCACGTTTGTAGGATTTAGACGTGACAGCGAAACCCAATTCGTTGCAAGAGAAATCTGTGGGATGACTGGGGATACCGGAGCCCCCATTCCTGTTTCCCACCTGTATCTCCTTCCCATAATCATTCCCGTCTCTATCCTGTCCCACGTATTTGCAAGTCAAAGGCCCCCAGTTCTATGCCCCCCATTTTCGGGGAGCAGCATCCCGGACCCGGCACACCGGCACTGCCTGTCCGCTGCGCTCCCGCAGCGCCGGAGTCGCCGTCGGGCGCTGCCGCCTCTCTCCGGTGCCGTCGGTGCCGGTGCTGGTGCCCGAACCGGGGGGAGCGGCTCAGTGACCCTTACGGAGCAGACTCAGGGGGCACAGGGAGAACATCTGAGGGCATTTCCCCATTGCTCCGGTGGGGAGCCTGTTGCGCTTGTCACCTCCTCTCTAGTGAGTTCTGGGTTCAAGGGTTAGCCCTGCGCGCTGCGGGCACTGGGGATCGCGCCTCCTCTGGTTCAGGCTCCTCTGGATGCCCGTAATCCCTGGATGCACCTACACGCGTGCTGGGAGAGGGTTACACAGCCTGACTGATGTTCCTCTTCCCTGCTGCAGCTGGAATACCCAACTTCACCCACTTAAACTTTGCAAGAAAAACGATTGCCGGCCCCATTCCATAGCCATGGGCAGGATAAAACTCCCTTTTGCTTCCGTGGGACTTTCTGCCCACCGGGGAACTGCGCTTGTCCCTTAAAATTCTTTTACTGAGAAGAAACAACTGTGCTACACGCGAAGCATCATCCGCCGCTGGGGATGGGGGGAGCAGCGGCTCCGGCAGAGCAGGGGGAGGTTCGTGTGCTCGGCGAGTCTCGGGGCTCCATCGCCCCCGGAGTCTGGCGAACGTAGAGGCGGTGGGTGGGGGATAGCTGGGCAAAGCCGCCTCTGCTCGGCAGCCCTGCAGCTCCCGGCAGTCCCGGGGAAAGGAAGCGGGAGCAGGACTGAGCAGCCGGCAGCGCTCGGCAGAGGTTGCGGAGCTTCACCGGGAGGATGGAGCAGCCCCGGCGGCAGACACGCAGGGCAGAGCAGGCACAAGTGCACTCAGCATTCCCCTCCTTGTCCTCACGCCTCCCCGGGCAAGGCGTAACGCCCCCGTTATCTGTGGCACCCGGGATACATATACATATGTACGTGTAGACATGTATTCTGCTTTACTTCGCTTTGCCTGGTTTCTCCTCTTCCTTCGATTTTGCTGATGGTCGCGGTGAAGCACTAGAGTGTGCGGACTCTGCCCTCCCTGGAACGGCCCGGACTGAGATGAAAAGGGAGAGTCAGAAAGGGGCAGCGAAGGCCACGGGCTCTCGGGGGCCGAGCGCGGAGCGTGGCCGGGAGCTGCGGGTGGCGGCGGGCGCCGGGCAGGGCCCGGAGGCAGCGAGGGCGCTCCCGCACCCCCTTTCCCAAACTGGTCCCCCGCTCCCTCCCGACCACAGTTCTCTCCTCAGGTTCCTTGTAGCCTTAGTATTTTAATAGCTGCTAATGACAAGAAAGGGAAGAATAGCGGCAAACAACGCGGGTGGAAACTGCTCCCGCGGTGCGAGTAAACGCTCTTAAAAGAGCAGCTCCCGCCTCCCTCCCTCAAAAAGAAAATCGGTGCAGAGGTGGATATAACGCTGTTCTGCTAGTTTTGGAATTTTTTGGGATTTTTTCCAAATTTCTAGGGCTCCCTGAAAATAAAAGCCAAACTTTGGAACATCTCCATTTTGTTAACTAGGGAGAAATCGTTCTTGCTTGATTGCGATGCTGAGATGCAACCCGGCGCTTTAATGTATTACCGCCCTTCTCCAGAGAGTTACTGCGGCGGGGGAGAGATCCGCGGGCGCGCAGGTCCCGGTTGACCCCACCGCGCCCTGCGGGGACAGCCCTCTGCCAGCAAGTTCTGCGGGGCAGGAAAGAAAATCCAGAGCACGGAATAGAGCGATAGGGGATTTGTCTTCTTCAAGAATCACAATGGATTTTGCAAGCATCTAATTAAGCGCAAGATCTCCCCCCACCACCAGTCCCCCGCCCCGCACACCCCTTGTTTGCAAAGCGGTGTGAAGTCGGTTGTGTAAATGATTCCACTTTAACTTCCAGCCCCTTTAGATCACTAATAATGCCGTGGTGGTGCTGCTCACACTGGTGCAGTTGGAGTCAGCATTTCCATTATAATTTCCTATTTTCAGGAGTTTTTACAGTGGTCATAAAAATTCAATCCAGGCTCAAACTTGGCATCCTAGGGCTCCTCCCAGGAGTCATTTCTTTTTGTTGTATTTGAAAGAGGAAACCATTTATCTGTTTTTACATTGCAAGAGAGCAACAAAAGGAAGCAAAAGCAGGGTTTGCAGAACATTTTTGTATTTAATATCACTTGCTTTTCCTCAGCTTTACAGTATCTGCCATAGTTGTTAAAGCAGTACAGTACACAGTAATTAATAACACATGAAAAACCACCAGGTTACAGAGAAACCAGGGTCTGCAATCAGAACTGGTCATATAAAATACTCTTTATCATTCTGAAATCCTTTGCTTTTCTAAACCAATAACTTATTAGCAATACATCCAAAATGTAATTTGATGCTGGGGGTCACTGATTCAAAATGAACTGATCATTTTTAAATCTGAAAAAGACTTTTGTATGTGCTCATTCTTGAGAAAGTTTTTGTATGTGCTCATTTTTAAGAAAAATTTTATAAAAGTACAGATGTTTTCACTGCAGATTTGAGAGGTCTATCCTCCAGCCTCCTCTAAGCAAGTATATGTACAACAGACAAATAATCTTTGGATTTAGGTGTCCCTAAGTATTCATTTATATGATGGATTGTAATGGCTATATGGTTCCCTTGAAACCATTATGTTCTATCAGGTCAAAAACAGCTTCTTAAAAAAGTTCATTTAATACAAGGGTGGCTGGAATGATTTGTGTACATTACATTTGCTCACATACAGTTCCCATATCTGCTGGAAATTGAGTAAGGATTTAATGATCCCAGAGGAACTGAAGGCTTTGGTGACATGAGTTCCAAAGGGGCCTGTGAGACAAAGACCAGTGTGAATTGGGACACTGAAGTGGAATGCCAGCGAAGCCTGGACATCACATCATTTTGCTGTGGATTATGCCTATGCCACATGTTTTAAAGGGAAATCCTTTCTCTACTGCTATAAAATATACATTTCTGCTAGCCTGGAAACTCAGTAGGGGTATCCTCCAACACATCCAGCTCTGGTTTTTCTAGGAAAAAGGATCACCAAGAGTAATCTCTCAGGCTTCAAAGAGTTACTTCTAGTATCAAAATATAGGTATGAAATAAGAGTTACATGTGCATACGTATACACTAGAAAAGGGAAGAACCTTTGTATGTATATGTAGGTACAGAGAGATACTAAGAGAGACAGCATTACAGGATGCACAACAGAAGTAGGAGGTTACCTATATTGAATCAAGGAATATCAGTGACCTTTATATTTTTAAATTTTTTGAATGATATGTAACTTGATAAGGCTTATATTTACTATTGTTGACACTTAAAAGAGGACTCCATAACTTTCAGTGAATAAAGACAACATTTACATGCCATGGTCTGTCAATCACAGGACTGGAATCAGGATTCCAAAAGATTTATCTTCCATGGAGTGATTTCATCACAGTGTCATTGGGCTAGTAACCTCCAGTGGATCCAGCACTTCCTGAAAGCAGGGAACTTCCTGTTGAGTTCATTTTAGAGAAACCTTTCCCTTCTTTTTTCATTGACCATGTGCTGGAGCATACACAGACCCAATGGTCCTTGTTTTAGGTATCTCAATTCATAGCCTGAAATTTAGGGGATGAGTATAAATCTTCTCTATTTCTACATTTTTATCAGGCTTTATCTTCACAACATAATGAAGTACATACCTGCAGTAGGTGATAGGTTATACACCTATGTGACAACAAGCTTGTTACAAATGAAAGAAAACAAAATATTTTCTGCACCAGAAGTGGTTGGAAAAGCTTCTCCTGGTTTAATTATAGCAACATTTCATGGCAGCAGTTCAGCATCTCCTTTGGGATTAGCAGGACTAGAGATGGCAATACAAATTGACAGGGCTCCACAATTTACATCCTACTTATTTGGGACCTTGTTTTGGCTTTGTCGACTGCATAGGTATGTAATGCAACAAGGCTCTGAGTTCAGACAATTGCCAATACTCCTATCTCCTCGTGCCAACAGACTGGACACTGGAGCCCAAAGGTACATTCAATCCATGTCAGAGGCATGAGGGGTGAATGGACCATCACTTGTGCCACAGAGCTCTAACAATCTGTCAAGAGCTGTGAGCTTTCCACGCCTTTGCCACAACAGTTTCCATGCCTGTCTGGCACTGCAGACAGGGAGAGGAGGTGCTGAAGAACGGGAAGATTTGTGCAAACCCACTCCACAGTCTTGGACAGGCTCCAGGGGCAGATCTGCTGGGTCAGGTCTGTAGAATCACAGCCTATAGCTCACAAATGTGGGTGGTGTTTTACATATCCTGAACCTGAACCTTGGAAAGAGGTCCAGGGAGGGCAGAACCTGGCTCTGTACCCAATGGGAGTCAACTTTAAAAGCAGGCTTGGGTCCTTCACTCTTTCAGCAAATATTTGAAACTGCCAGTACTTCATGGCCTGTAGAGTGATGGAAATTCACTACAGGACTGAGAGGCTCATGCAGTGGGGTCACCTTCCCTGCTCCAAATAAATGTGTAGTCCATGGCTGCTGGTCCCAGCTCTGCTGCCCACTCCCTTGGCTGTAAGCTCATTGATCAGTGCTGCTGGCAGACACAATGGCCAACTCTCTGCAGGGGACAGGGCATTTTAAATTCAATTACATCAGTCCTTGATCCTCTAAACCACATCTGTGTCCCCTCTCTTCTATAAAATGATGATTGTCAGAGGCCAGTTGGTCCTTAGCCATATGTACACTGCTGACATGACTGCATGACACTGAAGCAGCCATGGAGTTCAAGTATTCTTTCTCCCACAGAAAACCATATGATTTTTTATGGTTGACTTCAGTGACATTAATATCGAACAACTGTAGTATTGTGTCACTGCAGATCCAATTTCTTGGCTTTTACTCAGTGGAAAGGTGTTATTTTTACAAAAAATATTGGTTTTAATAATAAGAGACTTGTGTCTGGCTAAAGTATGTAGAAATATTGATCTGGTGAGAATTTCAATATTTAGAACAACCCTAAAATGATGTTTATTTAGGATAATATATATGAAATCAGAATTTTAGTTGTATAATCACTCACAATGGTTTTCCTGTTTTTAGCAGTTTCTAAATATATAGCAGTACTACAGGAAAAAAAGAGGGGGGGTTTTAGGGGTTTTTTTTGGTTTTTTTTAGTGTTAACTTTCAAAAATGATACAACTTCCCTTTGAAACTACATGGAAATAAACCTGAGGGGCCAACTAAAAGTCACAAAAGCAAAGGAAGTTAAGAGTCAAGTTGGAAAGACAATTTTCTGTCATACACAGTCATGTTGAAGTGTTGGAGATAAAGGTCACCTAACAGGGGGGGCTTTGAACCATCAGGTGATCCTAAATACCAAATAAGCTGCAATACACTGGCCCAAGGGGAAGATAAAGTAGTGACAGAGTTTCAACCCTAATGAGAACTTCCTGCTATTCGTGGTTTGAGGTCAGGCCTTTAAGGTTATTTTGAGATAGGCTTTTGCGTTTAAAGCTGTAGGAACAACACAGTCAGGGCATCATTGAACAACAGACAGGGCCATAAAAATTCCTTCTTGGAAGTGCAATCCTGAAGAAAACTCGCCACCTGCTGGCCGAACGCCTCCTCGTGCTGCCCCTCTCCAACCAGCTCTTGCTGAAGTCGGTGTTTACCAGCTCACAGCAGCTGAGATAACCCACAGTTCATGCTCTCGCCAGTTAAAGCCTTCATTTTGGGACCTTCTGTCTTAAAGCAAAAAATAATTTTTATCTGAAATCTCTGTGTGACACTGTTTTGCAGTGATGTTTGAAAATACTACGAATCAAATATTTCAGCATGAATAATAGTCTCTCGAGGCTTAAATATTTTTGTACAAGTGAGTTACGTTAAATGTATTTTAAAAGTTATACATCCTCTTTCTTTCCCTTATGATTACATCAGGGATATTTGTGGTTTCTTTTGTGATATTTGTGTTGCCACAGGGTCTTTTATTTGCTGTTACTGCTTTTATTTACTGTTACTAAACAGTAAATGGAGATTTTTGACATTTCATTAGAAATAGTTCTCATTCCTGTAATGGGAAAGGGAACACCTCTCAATGCTAAAGCTTACCATCTAACTTTTTGTTATGCTGACATTTTAGTAAGCAACTCTAGATTATTTAGTGATAACAGGATTTTTTGTCAATTGAATAAGTCAGGTATATAATGTTGCCTTTTTTGATTACTGTCTGCTCTACAGTCAGCTAAATTAGATGACAGATCTCATTGATTCCAAGCTAATTTGTGTAGACCATTACCCAATAAACCAAAATACAATGTGAACACACTTCAGAACTAATACTGAGTTTACAATCTCTTGATGAGGATTGAGAAAGCACAAGCCACAGGAAAAAAGCCCCACAGCCAGCAGGTTCTGGACACAGCAAGGGAGAGGCACTGAAGGCTGGGTTCACCCAGACTCAGTGACCAAGTGTCCCATGGAAGGGGGCAGTGGGCAGTGTGAGGCTGGCCTGCAGCAAGGTGTAGGAGAAGACAACCGTGGAGAAGGAAAAATAAAACATGGGTAGCTTTCCAAAATGGAAGAGAGCAATAGAGAAACAGGTGAGACTTAAACCCTGTTAATTACAATTTTTATTACATTTGAATTTCAATTCAATACTCAACATAACAAAAATGACAAAAGTACTGAAATTAAAAAAAATGTGGAAAGCAGGAAGAGTGAAAGTGTTAAAAAACAGGTATATAACATAAATGTAAGCATAATACTGAGAACTTAAGATAGAAATATTGGTTAGCAGATCCAAAGAATTAAAAATGGGCAATTGTTTTGAGTCATTAACCATTAAAAATTCAGTGTCTCACAACTCCAAAGTAATTCTGGCTTAGTGTGTGGTAATAAGGATGATCAGAGAACAGTAGCAGAATAAACAAATTCAAGTAAAGCAACTAAGGAGAGGATGTCCCTGGTGAAATGGTGAAAGTGAATGCTAAACCCACAATTTTCTACCCAAGAAAGGGGCAAAAGAGACAAAAGCAGCTGTGAATGAAGAGGCGTGGAATTTGATAAATTGCTTCTATCAAGTTCATCTATAGCTTTGTTCAAAGTGCTTGATCAATTTTCTGCTCTGGAATATACATCTGTAAAAGGTGGGTAAAAATGTTCATCCAACTGCCAGGGATTATGCAACGAAAAACATTGCATATCATATTTCACAGAGGGGAAAATAACTGCTGGCAGTCTGCATTTTCTTCAATTTGGCCTTGTCTCAGCTACTGTTGTATTCTGTCTTAGTTTAGTCACAATGCAATTTTTAAGCAATTTGGGGAGCTTTCGCCTGGAAATGTCAGCTTGCTAAAATTACTTCCTAAATTGTGAATGTTTTCACAAAAACTTGCTCACATTAAGCAGTGGTCAGTTTCTAAACTGCTAGCCTCTCTTTGGGGACAGATTTTGGGCAGGACCAGAGTCATGGACTTCGACTTATAACTTGCTCTACTCTTTCTTACTCTGATGGGAAACAACCAGGACATTCTGTCTGTGTTAGAGTGCCCTGGATAAGAGTGGAGCCTCAAAATTGAACCTTACCTCTTCCACAATAGCTGTTCTCTGGTCAGACATCATGACTCCTGACCAGTGGTCACCACCACCTCCTCCCAAAGAAGATAGGCAATGCTGAAACCAGATAATGCTGCTTTTCTCACCTGTGGATGTTATCCAAGAGAGAGATCTACACTTACATTTCTTGATCTCCTTTGGAAACTGCAGAGACTGCCTTTTGAGCTGTGACTCAGCATAATTCTTATGGAAGGAAAATAGCTTAAAGGCACAACTCAGACCTTGAATTACAGGAGAAAATTAGGGCTAGAAACTGAACTTGAATGGTTTTCCTGAGTCAGGGTAGTTTGGTGTCTGCTCTCTGATCATCCAGGTTTGTAATTTGTCATGATTTAGCCCCAGCCAGCAACTCAGACACCCACAGCAGCTCACTCACTTCCTGTCAGTGGAATGGGGGGAAAAAGTGGAAGGGTAAAAGTGGGAAAACTCTTGGGTTGAGATAAGGACAGCTTAATAGGTAAACTAAAAGCCTCACAAACAAAAATTGTATCAGAAAAGTAAAACAAGGATTTGGAAAACCATTTCCCCAGATCCCAAGTGGAAGTAGGTGGTCACCACTTCCCAGGAAAGCTGGGCCCCATCACACATAATGGTGACTGGGAAGACAAAATGCTATCACTCTGAATGTTCTCTCTCTTTTCCCCCTCTACTTTATTTGTTAAGCATGATGCCATATGATATGGGACATCCTTTGGGTCAGTTGGAGTCTACTGTCACAGCTGTTTCTACTTCCAGCTCCTTGTGCCCACCCAGCCTCCTCACTGGTGGGGTGGGGTGAGGGACCCTGACTCTGTTTAAGAGCTGCTCTGCAATAATGAAAACATCTCTGCACTATCTACAGCATTCCCAGCACAAATACAAAACACAGACCCATACTACCTGCTATAAGGAAAATTAACACTGTCCCAATCAAACCAGCTCGATTGTCTTCACATGGATTTCTTACACATAATTGTAAAATTGCTGAGAATTATTTTTGATGCTTTTTTCATGTTTTTATCTCTATTAGAAAGCCATATCAGGTTCTAGCATCCCACATCTTAAATCTCACAGGCAGTTTATTATACCCATATGTTTTCTGCTAATTTAAACTGTTTATCTTCATTGATGTTCCTTTTCCTCAGCTTTCGTATCCTAATGTAAACAAATCCTATTCAGAAGGATGGATGCTTCATGTCCAATTTCCTTTTGATGAGCTTTCTCTGCATCTCCTTCATTATGAATTAGTGGTCTTAATGGTGGCTTCTACAGCAATTTAAGTGCCAAAGGTATTTGGTACCCAAGGTACATGGTTATGCAATGTTTGCATCTATAGTCTCATTCATTCATACAAATAAACTTGATTAAAATTGTCTGAAATACAGCCCCCTTTGAAGGAAGACCATGCTATTCACAAACTGGACAGTTGTACAATTTAGCTATTTTTTCCAGCTCAGTTGACCTGAACAATATTGGCTACAAATCTCCTCTCTGAACAGATACATCTTGTCTGCACACACCTCAGTTCTTGCAGCCTTGCTGTGGCAGGCCAGCTGAATGTCCTTCCTCTTCCTCTTCCATCTGCTTGAGGCTCTCTCATCTCTCTCTTGGCTCAAGGGAGAGTGTTTACTGGGAGAAGAGGGTATGGAAAAGGTTATGATTTTCAAAGATAAGATCCTTATTGTGGCTTACTCTACCCAAGCACCATTTCTTCCACTGAAATCCAGACCGTCCTGTCTGCTGCATTGGGACTGGTCATGTTTCCATCTGGGGGCTGTTATCCTCTTCCAGGAATGTCTGCCATCAGCAGTGTAAGGCTAATTCAAACCAAGAGGACAACTGCACCTGCTTCCTCTCATCCAACAGGGCAGCTGAGCATCCAGATGTTTATAGTTGTGGTTGGTTTTAGGTATTTTTCATCTACTTCTCACAGGAACTAACCGTATTGATTTCCAGTGACCATACAATCCTGACTTCCTGTCTTAGAGGACTATAGTATCCTTTCCACCTTTTCTATCTCTGTCAAAGATCTTCCCTTTATATA